>AMYF01000127.1:0-123883 GCA_000315175.1 Herpotrichiellaceae sp. UM238 | reverse complement strand
TTGAACGCGGTGTCGCAGTTCTATGGTGGTCCACTTCCCTGTAGGTGGAGTTAAGAGGCATGATGTCCCAGAAAATGAGAGTAGCTGCGGAGCTTTTTTGGAGTCAAAGGGGGGCTCTTCAAAGCCGTTCCCCCTCTTTCGGGCCTAGCCCAGAGGTCTGTCCCTGGGCTTGCTGCGCTCGCTGCGGTTTCCCCCAGGTGACAGAACTTAAAATCCAACGCCACACCAGCCTTCTTCCAGTGCTTCCAGGAGCTTTGTCAACATCAAAAACAGTCTCATCGGGCTAGAGACCCTGGATTGGGGTCGATGTTCGAATCAGGCCTGGCCGACATGACTTGATTCGAACATCCCACCCCGATAGTTCTTGGTCTGGGGTGTCCAGACAGCATGTTCTCATCCTCGGTCCCCGGCCTGTCCGCGGTATCCTCCTTCAAGATGTCTCGAGCTGCGGTAGCGATGGTCAGCAGACACTTAGCTGCGAGACATCAAACTTTGTTTCGAGATGCGCTTGCAAGTAGATCGCGGGCATCCATCAGCTGCGCCTTTGAAGATGTTGGCACCCTGGACTTGGCAGATGCGATTGGCTCAAAAGTGGAGGTCTTGGTGTGCTTTTTCGGCAGCTGATCGCCGCTGTCAAGTCACGCTTTAACAAACTCTCTGTACCCAAAGTTCGTGCCATTAAGCCAACATGAACTCTAAAATGGATGCGATGCCCACTCAGGTTCTGGCGCCGGATCCATCTACGCCAGGCAAGTAAACAGTCCGCCCTGCTAGTCGTTCTACAAGATGCTGAAGATCTCTGAAGAAGCTTTTAGGGCAAACGTCAACTTCATTCCAGAAATGCTACAGGTATGACACGGTAAGCAGAGCACAACGACACGTCAAATATTCTATGCGAAGCCATCCTCTACACACAAGGTTAGTTTTTGAGATCACTTTTGACCTTGAGAATCCGATATGTGATCTATGTGACGGCTGACTCACCTCTGTTCTGATATGTATCGCCAGCAAAGGTATCAATAACACGAAAATACAATCTGCATAACAAGCTCTAGACCATCGTACCTTTTCTGAATCGTGTTCAAGCTGCAACATAGCTCAAGAGTCAGAGTCATCACCATACCAGACTCGGCACGATATGCTGTTAGACTCAAAGTGCATGCGAGAATCTACTACTTCTCACCTTTGCAGACACTCCGCTAGAATCGCTCAGTAGCTTGATCGGACTAGGGACTCGATCTGGTACCTTGAACTAATCAACAATAACCATAGCTAAACCATTTGAATTGCCCCGACGGTGCTCAACCTGCGCCATCACAATATCCCGGAGTACAGAGCTGTCTGCACCTACCGACCTGGTGATAGCGACTTGAAGGGCCCCGCACACGTTGCTTGATCATACGTGCTCGAGGCCTGAGGCTGCGGGTTCAACGTAAAAAATCTGGTGGAGGTTGGGTTTAGGGGTAAGTTGCATGTGGCACGGTAGACGCCGACATTTTCGTGCCTACAGTGCTCACGCAGAAGTTGGACCACTTTGATGCAAGATCTAGCAGGTGCATCTTGTATGATTCGTGTCGATGCCAGTTCGATTTTGCTCACGGTGCATGGAGAGGCGGCTTGAGACTGAAGTTTATGTTTTCAAATATTTACAACTAGAAATAAATCCAGTGGCCTGGCACCATGTATCTCCATCTTGTAAACCACAACTGGCACTGTCAACCCACCATCGCTCTCCAAACGGGTATCATAACAAGGACCAACATCACACCCAGCAAATGCCGCCACATGCCCAAATCAGCGCAGTGGTTCTATTTGATATCACCTCCCAAATCCACATGTTCTTCTTCATCATCGTCTCCTTCCGGCGTAGGATCAGGCTTAACTCTAAACTCGGTTCGGCCGATTTCCCGCCCCTTGAGATCCCTCGTGATAGTCTCATATGCACCCCTCATACTTCCGTTCTGCTCAAACCACAGATCCTTAAAGGTTAACTCCCGCGTCCTACCAATCGACTCGATGGCAGAGATTCGATCCAGCGTGGCTTCCAGATACTTGTCGAAGCCGGGCTGCGCACAAATCTCCTTGAACGCATTCATCATCGGCACGCTGTCAGCGCGCACATTCGCATCGCTGTCGATGGTGAAGATGTTGTCGTGATCGTATTTCTGGATGAAGTCCGCGCGCGTCATGATCTGGCGTGCGCGATACAATGGGAAGTTGGGTAGCATATGGCCCTTCTCCTCGTCGTATGTCGACTCCATTTCTTTGGACTTGTCGACGAGCGCCTTGGCGAGGACCATGGCGCATGATGCAAATTTCTGCTGGTCCATCACGTCGTCGTCCATAGATTCGCCCAGTATCCCGCAACGGTTGAGGAACCAGGTCTTCTCGTTCTGAAGGATCGTCTGGCACATTTTATCCATGTCGTGAGATTTGGCCACCCGACTCAGGAAGTTGATGCGCCCGCCTACTTTGTCGTAAACGTCGGAGAAGCGCTTGTGGTCGTGGGCTTCGTTGGGGAAGTAGCGGGCGCGGTAGGATGCGAGAGCGGCGATGGCTTTCGGACGGGGCAGATCGCGGACCGTAATGACTTCCATGCGTGTTGCGAGGGATTTGAGCCGTTCATAGACCCAGTAGTCGTCGCTATTCAGGACGAAGCTGACGAGATTGGAGGCAGCCCATTGCTCAGCGCGCTGCTGGATGAGTTCGAGGAGGTTGCGGCCGTCGTCGTCGTCGCGGATGAGGTGAGCACTGTTTATTACAATTACCAAGGGACTTTGTTGCCTGGCGCGCCGGCGCAGGGCGACTTTTTCGAGCTTGTTGAAGGCGCGCTCGATGTCGAGGAGAGCAGTGGTGTCACGAGGCCCGCGAACTGAGAAGAGACTACCGATGTAGTCTTCGTGAAATTCGAAGTTGAGGGCTTTGCCAAGGCGGATGCGGAAGATCTCGAGGTCGGCGTGCGCGTCAAACATGGAGATGCCCGTTGCGTCGACTTTACGCATGGCCTCGATGATCATGCTGGACTTGCCGCTGCCTTTTTCGCCGACTAGGAGATAGTACCGGCCCTTCTTGCGGCCAGCCATGATGTCGTCTACGGTGTGTTGCTCGGGTTGTTCGAACCAGGTCGGAGCGACTTTGGAGTCTCCATCTCCTTCTTCGTCTTGGGATACGAAGGTGGGGGCAGAGGGTGTGGGAGCGGCGAGGTCCAAGACAGGATCGCCGGGGTCGAAGGCAATCTCCATTTTGCGAAGGACAAGGGATTTGTAATAGAGGTGATAGCCATAACCCCCGGCACCAAGAACAGCGAGTGAAGCAGAGGTAGTCGCTGCGCTCTCGAAAATCTTCCAAGCAGTGCTTTTCCAGCCATGTGCTTCCTCCTTACCGCCTTGCTGGGGTTCATCCTCTGGCACATCGGGTTGGTCAGGGCCTGCATTAGGTACTGGATCCGGTCTTGGATTTTGATATTGACGAAAAGAGTGGCAAATTGATAGCGATCTCGATTGCCATGGCAAGCAATTATAGGCAGTGTGTCTCCTTGTTAATAGTCGTATTACCTTCATGTTGAGTAACTTGTGGTTCTGGCTACTATGTTTTGCTCCTACCGCAAGAGCGTATAACGCTTGCCTTATTCGATATAGAGTATTTAACAGTTCTTAAGTCACTCAACAGTTTACATCGCGGCTTGATACTTCGTGTGCGCGATGTAAAGCATCTGCTTTGGTACGTTGTGATGAGTTATTCGATATCCCGAGTTCCACAAGAAAGAAAATATTCAGATACGCAGCAATTCCAGAAAAAGAGTGTAGAGAATGACTGAATGAAAGCGTATGAGCTCAGATTTGTCTCATGTCTAAGCTGGCATGTACGAACTTCAAAAATACAGAAGCTGTCAAGCTCAAATCTACCATCAAAATGCAAATCTAGGAGGCGTTGTCTTTCTTAGCCCAATCAGCTGTATGTTCCGCAGATGGGCGAACAATCTAAGGGGGGAGCAGCCACGTGGCGCAGTCACCGAAACCAACCCGCAAGTCCCTCATTAGCCTCGTGCGAGCCAGAGCTCTCATAACATCCAGCGGACAAGTCGTCGCTCAGAAGCATGCAAAATCATCTTGTCAAAACTTGCTCCATTCTGGAGCGAGCATATTAGCAACGCACGACACCTTCGTCCCGAGTTCATGACGTGGACTTATGAGACAGGCCTGGAGATTGCAGACGTGTGCAGCAGATATCCGAGATCATTGATAGTGCCATTGTGACGTCTTGGGTATGGATGGCATCCTTGGAGTTGCCTTAAACAACCTCTTTTGTCAGCGCTCCCACGGGTGCACATACAGAAGCACCTGCTGTGATGAGGCCTGAAACAGAAGAGGTAGGATTTTCGATGACTGGCCTGAGTCAGTTGTGGAAGGTAATACTTGCCGACAAATCCCGAGAAGGGCCAAGGAGTTCAGTTTTGGAGTTGTTGATCCGTCTCCGCAAATCACTCTCATTGGCAGGAGCATCACTAGGAAATTCAGCTCCAAAAATGTTTTGTGAAGTCGCTCGCATGCTCTGGGATCGATACTGATGCTTCGGACGTCCGCTCTCTGCTTCTCATCTCTTCTTCATCGACGTTTCTGACTGCTTTGCACAGCACATCAACCTTGTGTATTCCTACTCGTTGTCACTCATTTCGACCGTCGTGAGGCCTTTGGGGGACTGGTTGCTTCGTGGTGTACAACAATTTGACTTTGTATTGTAACTCCGACCCGCATCTCTCTTCTAATGGCTGCTCCCAATGGTGAAGCAAACTTTGAAAATGGTAGAGACCTGACATCGATGCGGAAGCCTTGACTGTACTGACTACTCAACCTAGGCGTAAAAGATGGAGACAACACAACGAATGGAGTGTCAAACCACTCACACGAGCCCGAACACGATCACCATCACGAACATGATGACCCCAATGCGGTGACCATGTTTCAGGTCACCGTCAAACTGCCTCACAAGCCCTACAAGGTGACACTGCATGTGTCTAGTCAGGAACAGGTGCAAGACCTGAGGCAGTCCATTGTCGAGACGCCCGATACATTCCAATACACCTGCTTCCATCTCGAGCACAATGGAGAACGCATCAATGACTTTGTCGAGCTTTCCGAAGTCAAGGACCTCAAGCCTGATTCCGAGATAACCCTTGTCGAAGACCCCTACACCGAGAAAGAGGCTAGAATGCATCTAGTGCGGATGAGGGAGCTGATCGGAGCTGCTGGTGATCGTTCCGACTACCTGCACGGCATCTGTGCCGGTATTTCGTTGCATGACGACTTGTTCGGTCCCGCAGCTGCGTCTGAATCCGCAAAAGAAAAGGCCGCAGATATGCAGGACTCCCTAGCAGGTTATGACGTCGGAAGCAAACCAAATATCGACACCATCCTCCCCAAGGACCAGAATACTCTGCCCAAGACTGTGAAGGCTCTTTCTGTCTCGCAATGGAATCCTCCACCCCACCACCTGCGGCAGCGTGGGCACTTGCTGTATCTCGTCCTTACCACCAATGAAGGCGAACAGCACCAGATCACGGCCAGCGTCAGCGGCTTCTTCGTCAACAAGTCCTCCAGCAATAAATTTGACCCCTTTCCAAGGCCTGCCCCCAAGAATCACAGCGCCCATTCCTTACTGGGCCTTATTTCTGTCCTTTCACCCTCCTTCAACTCCTCTTTCCTCGAGCTACAAAAGGTCAATGGCCAAAAGGACCTTCTGACAACCTTTCCTTTCCAGAACGCTATTCCAGCAAACCCTTGGATCGTTCATCCCTCTGCTGCGCAACAGCACCAATCCGACCAGACAAGATCACAAGAGGCATACTTGATTGGAGGCTCTGACGGCGCCGAGAATCTAAGAGACTGGAATGAGGAATTTCAGACCACGAGAGAACTGCCACGAGAGACACTCCAGGATCGAGTCTTCAGAGAACGTTTAACATCGAAACTCTTTGCTGACTACAATGATGCTGCTGCACGCGGTGCCGTTCTTGTGGCGCGAGGCGAAGTCGCCCCTCTCAACCCTACTGAGGGCAAGGATGCGCAGATCTTCATTTACAACAACATATTCTACTCTTTCGGCGCTGACGGCGTTCAGACCTTTGCCAGCGAAGGAGGTGATGCTGCTGCTCGAGTCGCGGTAGGCAAAGATGTCACTGGTGTCAAAGCTGTCAATCAGCTCGATATTCAAGGCCTGTTTACTCCTGGCACCGTCGTCGTTGACTACCTGGGCAAGCGTATAGTAGGTCAAAGCATCGTTCCTGGCATCTTCAAGCAGCGAGAGCCTGGAGAACACCAGATCGATTATGGTGGCGTAGAGGGACGCGATGTTGTGACGGAGAACGAGGCTTTCGTGCCGGTGTTCGAGAAACTGTCGAAAGCGCTGCATGTCAAGAAACATGCTGTATGGGACAAGGAGGGCGAGCGACATGATCTGGAAGGAAGTGTCGAGACAAAAGGGTTGCTCGGTACGGATGGCCGAAAATACGTGCTCGACCTGTACCGCATAACACCTCTCGATATAGCATGGCAAGAGCAGGTGGCTGCTGAAGCTGACGGGGACAAATACCCTCATCGCATGTCTATCCTGCGTTTGGAACTCGTTGAGTCATACTGGCGCACCAAAATGCAGGAGTACGTCAAAGCCGAGGTGGAAAAGAAGAGGGCTGCACAGCCGGAGAAGAAAATCGACGCTCCGGGCTCGGACGGAGAGAAAAGCGAAGACAAGAAAGAGGAGACAGAAGAAGAAGCGAAGCCAGCACAACACGAACGAGTCGACATTTCAAACTTCGACTTGGCCCTTAATCCGGATGTATGCAGTGGACAGGTCCCACAGACAGATGATGAAAAGGCCGAATACCTGCAAGATGAGAAGGAGGTTCAAGCCGTCTGCGATTATTTGCGGTCCAAAGTCATCCCAGAGCTTATCCACGATCTCCATGAAAGCGACGTTGGTTTCCCAATGGATGGTAGTGCCCTGACACAACTGCTTCACAAGCGTGGCATTAACATTCGATATCTTGGCCTATTAGCGAAGCAGGCGGAAGAAAAGGGCAGCCGAATCAAAGCGTTTGTGACGGTAGCGGTTCAGGAAATGATCGCCCGAGCATTCAAGCACATTTCGAACGGCTACCTGCGATACCTGCCATCCATCTTTGCACCCCAGTGCATTTCACATCTCCTAAATTGCTTGCTTGGCCAAGACTTTAATGCTTCGCCAAAGGCTGAAGTTGGTGAGGAGCAAGCAATGTATCCTGATGGTGATTATTCCTTCCAGAGGCTCACGCCGGCCCAGCTGTGCAAGGACATTGAACGGGAGGTGAAGACGAGATACCGATATGAACTGGCATCAGACTGGCGTTCTTTTGTGAAGCCACTGCAACTTCTGCGAGAGGTCTGCCTCAAGACTGGTATTCAGCTTGCAGCCAGAGACTTTGCGTTCACGAAGGAGGCCGCCGTAGCTGAGAAGTCAACAACTGATGGTGACCCTCCAAATGGGGTGCACCACGAAGAGAACAAGAAAAAGAAGGCTAAGAAGGCTGCCCGAGCTCGATCTGAGTCTCCGGCTGATGAAACGAAGGTCAAGCGAACGTCTACATTCGTGCCAGATGATATCTTGAATGTGACGCCTATCGTCAAGGATGCAGCGCCGAAGAGTTCGTTGGCAGAAGAAGCACTCGAGGCAGGCAAGATTTCTCTCGCTCAAGGTCAGAAACAGATTGGTCAAGAGCTGGTGCTGGAATCTCTGTCACTGCACGAGCAGATATATGGCATCTTGCATCCTGAGGTGGCGAAAATGTACCATTCTCTATCTACAATCTATTATCAAACCGACGAAAAAGAAGCAGCAGTCGAGCTCGCGAGAAAAGCCGTCATTGTGACCGAAAGAACTCTCGGCATCGACTCCCACGACACAATCCTCGCCTACCTCAACCTCTCCCTCTTCGAACACCACTTGGGCAACACAAAACGCGCCCTTCGATACGTGCGACATGCCCTAGACGTCTGGAAAGTCATCTACGGGCCGCACCATCCAGATTCAATCACAACCATGAATAATGCAGCCGTGATGTTCCAATCTCTGAAAGAATATTCCGAGTCCCGCCGCTGGTTCGAGTGCTGCTTCAAGGTCTGCGAAGAGTTTTACGGCAAGCAATCTATCAACGCGGCCACGATCCTCTTCCAGCTTGCACAAGCGCTGGCTCTAGACGGGGACGCGAAGGGCGCCGTGAACAAGATGCGAGACGCATACAATACCTTCTTGAACGAGCTCGGGCCAGAAGACCGCAATACCAAGGAGGCGGAGACTTGGCTCGAGCAGCTGACGCAGAATGCTGTCAATATTGCGAAGCAAGCACAGTATCTTGAAAAGCGAGGGATCAAGTACATGCAACTGCCGTCGAGGCTAAGGAGTGGCACAAGGCTGCAGCCGCAGAATGCATCTACTGCTGCGCCGAAAGCTACGACTGCCAATGGCACCACGACGGCACCGACTGCGGATGCCCCAACACCATCAGGCGCTGATCTACGAAGTATTGACGAGCTGTTGAGGTACATTGAAGGTGGCGACATGGCGAGCCCCAAGGGTAAGAGCAAGAGAAAGAGTATGAACCCGAAGGCACGTGGAAGGAAAACAGCTGCTGCGGCTTAAGCGAATGAGTGGCACGATCTTGTATCGCAGGATTCGCCCGTTGTGAATGCGGTCGACGAAGTCAGGTCAATCACGAAACGTTGATGGATCGGGCCCGGGAGTAAACGTTTGTCCCAGCCCTTGCCTGGTGTGGATGAAGGCGAGCGGTGTTCAACGGGAAAAACTACCGTAGCCTACTTGCCTCACGATGCACCCCAAGCCAGGATCCGGATGGCATTGCATATTTCCAAGCAGGAGGGTGGATCTCGGCATTCCTTTCAAGGACACATGAGACGAATCATGATCTGATCTGACGTGATGTGGATCACGATCAGTTCATTCAGATGTCCTTGATGTTGCCAACGTCGAGCGGCTCCATGAGAGATGCTGGCGCCTGCACAGATGTCAGCCTTTACTGTAAAGTGTACCAAAATCCTAAAAGCGCTTTCTCCACTTCATCAATTGTACCAACCCTTACCTTCTTCCTAGCTTGCACTGTAGATCCAGCTCGATGGACGTATTTGCCACCTTGTCGTTGTGAAGCTTCCATTCATCAGACCATCGACTCTGCCTGTTATATGTCCTACCTCCACTTTAGCGTCGCAAGAGCGTATGGACGGTCTGCATATGTGACGATCCATGTGAGCAGGACTGGCGGGCGCAGCAATTTGATCAGGTCAATTTAGAAAAAAGAAAAGGGGTGGGATGATCTACTTGCCAGTCAACCACACAGTCCTCGGGACTCGGCTGAATACATGATGCAGATGCCCTTTGGCGGATGAAAAGCAAGTAAAGCTTGATTGGGTATCACGTCTGCAGTAGATGTATGCTTCGATCAGAGCACAGAGGTAGGTACACTCCTGGCATCACTCATGCGTTTACTTCGAACTCGTCCCCGGCCAACTTGCTTTTCCCACGAACTCTTTGCAGGATTTCCTGCGTATCTATGCGCCAGGAATGCCAACCTCACTAACGTCACCCAGGCGCTCTTCAACGCCTTCGAATCCCCTGTTCTTTGCATTCGCCTGCCGGCCCCGCTTGGTGTGAGTCGATGCGCTCTTCCTCGCAGTCGCGCTTTGTTTCTTCTTCGCGCTCACTGCGTGACCCTGAGGCTGCGCCGTATGCCGCCCTCCTGTGGTGGTCGACCCAACGCGGCTGACCGCGGCTGTGCTCTGTCTGTTTGCAGGATTCACGACTGCGTCCACGACCGCTGCTGCTGCTGCGGCTGCTGCATCGGAGTCGGCTTCACCGCCCTCGATCGAAGGCATCGGGACATCGGCTTCACCGTCGGCGGTCTCGTGTCGCTGTGAGATAATGCCTTCTTCTCGTCTGCGAGCTTCGTCTTCCTCGCGGAGTCTCTTTTCATCCTCCTCCATCTGCTTGTACACGTCGGTAACGCTCCCGAATTCAAGACCCGTCATCAGCGCGTAGTTTTCGAGATCGACATTCTCCTTCATCCCCAAACACCTCTTCACCCGACTCCAATTCGTCCGTTCCTCTGCGTTGAACTTCAACTTCACCTGCCGCCGATTCTTTCCCGGGATCATGTTGCTGATCATCTTGAAGTCGGTCCCGAACATCCGCAGCCCTTGATAAAACATCTCTGTACTGAGATCATCCCACTGCTGGCCCGGCGCGATCTGTGTCTTACTCGGCCCGACGGTGCTGCTATTCACACGCTTATAGATATCTGTATCCTCGCGCACATCTTCTTCGCGCGTCTCATTCACAATCGCTGTCGTGTTGGCATGCCGATCGATCTCACGATTTATAACCACGATGGTCCCGTCTTGGATCGCGACTTCGGGGACTTGGCCCATGTCAGCACTTCCATCGATGCCACCGCTGCCGTTCTCGCCGCCTTGACGATCAGGGATCTGGATTTTGTCCTTCTTCCGTCTTCCTTCCATGTTCTTGGCGAGCCTCTCGGCTGCATCTTCTCGCCGTCTCTTCAGGATCTCAGGCCAGTTAGCCTCCATTTGCCGCTCGATTTCGGATTTCTTGCCGTATTTGTGTTTCGAGGAGAGCAGGTCGGACATGGTTGTTGTGGATTCTTCGATTATGTACTCTTCTGCGTTTTCTGGGGTTGCATTACGACGGCCGCGGCGGTGGTCGGAACCCATGTGTGGGGAGAGATCGAGTTTATGGGTTGCGTTGGCTATTATTCCGGCGGCTTGGTCTTCGATGGACTGATGGGTGTTGTTCTTGCGACGGCGCTTATGGGGTCGAGGGCTTTCTGTTTCTTGTTGTTCGGGGGCAGGTGTCTGGGTTTCGAGGGCTGGTGTGCTTCTGATGATCTCGGTTGCGATGTCTCCGACTTTCTGAAGTTGCGCGTTGATTCGATCGAGGGTCTCTTCTGCTTCGGAACGCTGGGAGACATTGGATGTTGCACGTCGTGGTCTGACGGATTGGGCTCTTTGCGAAACAACAGATGCAGGACGTTCTTGGGTGGGACTCCGCGACGGCTGTGTAGTAGGAGGTGTAACGATAGTAGGCTGAGCTAGGATAATGCTTGCGCTGCCTCGTGGTGGTTGCTTTCTCTTGCCCCTCGTTCGAGGTGTCTCGGGACCTGTCACGGCTTGTGAAACCGGCGAGGTGTGACCAGCTCCGCCTGCGGATTGCGGTCGCTCATCGCTGCCCAGTACGGCTGGCGTTTCTAGTTGTGTATTTGTGGATGAAGCATCGCCGGCACTTGATCGCGGTCTAGGAGTGCTACTATTTCTCTGTGGTCCGGCTTTTTGGCTTGGCCAGTAGGCAGTCGCAGGCGGTGTTGGTATCGTTACTTGTGCCTCTGGTATTTCGACCAACTCAGCTGCGGACAGCGCACTAGACTCATCCCGTGTGTCCTCCCGCTGGAATCTATCGTCATCGGCTCTCGTGAGACTCACTTTAGCCACCTGCGTCTGCTTCTGAGGTCCAGCGGCATCCGATGCAGGTGTTTCAGACCGCGATGCCATAGGCTGAAGGGCCGGCTGGATGTTGATTTGGGTTCCAGAGTCATCTCGATCTGAATCTGCACTAGCCAGGGGTTCCGGAGTAGGTTGGACCGGCTGTGCTTTGCGGACAATGTTTCGTCTCGCTGCGACTTTTGGAGCAACTTTGGCACCCGGCTTGCGGATCACCGAGCTGAAAGAGGACATTTTGCGGAGGTTGGAAGCTGCGTGCTGCGAGAGAACAGCGGTAGCATCTTTATCCAGCGCAAAGAGACATTGAGAACCCAGCGAACAGATCCTCCCAGGATCGAGTATTAGTGGAGTAAGAAACAAGGCAGGAACGATATCATAAACTCCCCGCACATGCAGTCTGAGTTCCCACAACTCGCGTGCTAGGCCGATTCTGGATTAGTAAGCTTGGCGGCAAATAGGTTGCTGAGATTGTTGCAGGACCTGGCTGTATCTGCAAGTCTGATCTCTCTCAACTACACTTGTTCTTTCGGCCATCAATCCAATCCCCCTCGACCATCAATGACGCATTTGTAACATTACGCCGACTCTATGTCAACTGCACGTTCATTTTCCTCATCTTCTTGTATCTACATCCGCCTCCGTATTCATGACGGCCGTTCAAGCCCGAGCCCCTTCCTCTCTTCAGTCGCAGCCCAGCCTTATCAAGATGGAAGATCGCAAGCGACCTCTGAATGATCATCATGACTCCGTACACCCTTCAAAGAAACAAGCCACCTCTGCAAATGGCGCAGGCAAGAGCCATCGAGATGATGACATGCCGTGGAAAGACGACCTCGAGGTATGAGAAGTTCCTCCAACCCCTCCTCCGATACGCGACCGATAGCTGATTCGAGTTTCTCTCTTAGAAAATCCAAAAAGACGCCCTGCTTAGGCAATTAAATGAGTATAAGCGAGAGCGTAAAGACCTCGAAGGTCAGATATCAGACCTGCGCAAAAAGGCACGCGATCACGATGATCACATCAGATCCATCGATGCCTGGCTGAAGCAACTGATAGATGAGGTCAAGCTGTTAATGCCAGAAGAGGAGGACTCGATGGATGTAGATTCTGCCCCGTCGGCACTGCAATTTACTGATCAGAAGCATTTTGAACAACACTTGCACAGTCACGCCGCCAACATACAGTCGCTGATCGAGCGTCTGTTCAGTAGATCAAAGGACTTCACTCCCGACGTCTCCAACTTGCAAGCTAAGGTGGCGAGGCTGCTGGCCTTAGAAAAAGAACACCTCGCCGAGCTCGAGAAGCTGCGCGCTGAAACAAGTGATCTGGATGAGCGATTACAGAATGCTTCTTTGCGCTACATGGTCGCTGAAAAGAAACTGGACCGAGCCAAAAGTCTCACCGCTGCAAAGCTGGACAAGGGCATGCTTATGGGAAGCGCTAATGCTTCCAAAGACGAATCAAACTCTACCAAGCGCGAGGAAAATCAAATCAACGGCGTCTCCGATCATGGTGAGGAATTGGCAGAGTTGGAAGCCGAGGTAAAAAAGACCACCGCCATCAACGAGAAACAACAAGAACAAATCGCAAAGCTGGAAGAGGACAACGCTCAGCTTGCCACCAAAGTCACAGAACTGACAGCCAAATCTTCCATGTTGACCGATGACGACTATTCCAAGACTGATTTGTACAAGCAATTGCGAGCTCAGCACGATGACATCGTGAAAAAGCTCAATGACTTGGAGGCGAGCTCGTCTCAACTGCGGGAAGAGAACGGCAAGTTTCTCTCAGATCGATCCAAATATCAGGAGCAGCTCGAGAATGAGAGCAGAAACGCCATTTCGGATAAGGACTCCAGTCTAGGCCAAGCTCAAACGGACCTTGCGCGCATCCGAAATCACCGTGATGAGCTGCTAGCCGACCAGGCAGTCAAGAAAGCTTCGCTGGATGAACGAGCGGAATCCCTGAAGAAGCTGAAAGAGCTTTCTTCTGCTCAGGAGGAGCGCATCAAGGCGCTCGAATCCGAAAACGAGCGTCTTTCAATGCAAGCCGGCAATTTGATGATGGAATCGTCAGAGCTGGACTCAATGAGCGCGGACGAGCTGCGGACGAAGTTTCAGGAGATCGAGAAAAAGTATTCTTTGCTGAATGGAGAACTTGCTTCTATGTCTAGCGCATATCAGAAGACGCAGAAGCTTGCAACGCAGAAGGTCACCGAGTACGCCGCGCTCGAAGAGAAGACGATAAAATTGTCTGCAGAGAAAGCCAAGGCTGATCAGAAGTATTTTGCAGCAATGAAAAGCAAAGAGACGCGGGATATGGAGGTCCGAACGCTGCGAATGCAGACTTCGAAATCTTCCGAAGTGATTTCACAATTGAAAGAAGCCGAAGCCGCTTCCAGGTCGTTATTGACAACCCTGGAAAAGCAGCTAGTAGAGGTCAAGAATGCTTTGGCAACCAAGACAACCGAACATCAGTCAGCTTTGAGGCAGAGCACAGCACAAGCGGCTGACATTGCACGACTCAACGCTCAAATTACCGACTTGAAACATAATCTGTCAACCAAGGACGCCAAACTCAACAGCACATCTAGTGCTTGCAGGTCCGCCGAGGTTGAAGTGGAAGGTCTCAAGGCGTCCTTAGCAGACACACGGAAGAGCCTCGAAGCGTGGAAGAGCAAATCCGGCCAATCAGAAGAATATGAATTACTTCGACAATTTGCATACTGCACCGTTTGCAGAAAAGAACTCAAGAACACAGTCATCAAAACCTGCGGTCACACATTCTGTCACAATTGTGTAGACAAAGTCGTGCAGCTACGTTCAAGAAAGTGTCCAAATTGTGGCAAACCATTCGGCAACAATGACCATCAGAGAATTATCTTGTAGCGGGGCAACCACAGTGTACAAAAATGTTCCTTATTAGCAACAAAAGTGGCATGCATGGGCCAAATGAGTGTCATCCCAGAGCATCTTGGATATTGAGCCAGCACTGCATGTGGGATGGCGCCGAGGCATTCTGCAGTTTAGAGCTGTTGGAAAGAAACTTCTGCCTCGCTGAGAGAGGCACAAAGCTTCTTCTCTTCTGCCGACTACCAGCATGTAGAATTCAATGAGATTTGCAGCTGGATCATTTCTTTCCAAGCTGTGCTCCAGCCTTTGTATGAAATCTTCCTCCAGCAGTCTCCGGCTACGGCGCCTGGCTATGAATTTTCCCTGCCTACGTCAAGGCCAGCGACAACAAACAGAACTGTGCACGAGGTCCTTTTCAATCATAACCTCCTGTTCCACTTCTTCACCTTATGCGTCAACAACAGCGCGACACCAAAGAGCACGATCTTCAGTGACACCTCAGCAAATGTCAGATACCAAGCCACAGACTGCGAATCAAGCTGTCAGTAAATCAGGCACATCTGTAGGCACAAAACGCAGACCAACTGAAGGTGGGACAAGATAAACTCACCTGCTCCAAACACAACTTCTTAAAATCCAACTCACTCTCGTAATACTTCTGAATCCTCTCCGCCCGTTCATCACAGCTCCACCCCCACAAGTCCTTGCTAGTCTTCCCCACTCGATACAGCGTCAATATCACGATCCACTTCACCACGAACACGGCGTACCCGATGTACGTAAACGTGTCCTCGACCTTCCCTGCGCGCTTGAGACAGCATCGCCGGAACATCACGGCGCACAGCCCACCGAGATCGATCAGGAAGGTCAGGCAGCTCCCGGCGAGCAGCACGAATGCGGGCCAGAGTTGGGTGTTCTTGGCCCAGGGGCTCTGGCGATTCGCCTCGGGCACTGCGATGTCTTTGGTCGTGTAGAACTTGACGAGCGCGTGGATCATTATCGCTTCCATGACCGCCGTGAGGAGTATAGAGATGAGGCCGAGGATGTAGCTGAAGATGTTGTTGTAGTGTCGGACACGCTCCACACGGGTGAGATGGGTTTGGGCTGTGTTGCGGCGGAGAAGGGCAAAGGGGTGGCGGGAGGTGGACGAGGATGGGTCTGGGCAGGTTGGAGGTGGTGGGTAGGAGGTGGCCGTGGAGGAGAGAAAGCCTTGTTTTTCCTGCAACGTTGGAGAGGTCGATGAGGCTGTCCAGTCGGTCAGCGCTGGGCTTGGGTGGGCTGCCATCTCGGGCTGTGGGCTGCCTTCGAAGGAGGTCGCGAGCTAGAGAGCAAGTTTACGAGAGAATGCTGTGCCGTGGATTAAAAGGCAACGGTTCGTTATGCTGCGCGAATCTGGGTCAGATATCCTGAAAGCTACGAGACAACTATTTTGCTATATATTGCTGGAGTCAGCACGAAGCCAGGACGTCGAATTTGCAGCCCATCAGCCAGAAGCCCAAGCCGTGCAAATACGGAGTCAGCCCAAAATCTTACTTAGCATGCAAGCAAGCGAAAGGATCTTAAGCTTTGCTGCTAGCATGGCAAGCCACACAAGACAAAGTCGAAGCATCAACAATAATAGACCACCCAGACCTCCTGATGCGTTTGCGAGGCCGATTTAAAGCCCGTCAGCTCGTATTGAAATTTCGCCAAGACGCTTGGACGCTATCCGTGCTTTACCGGATTGGCGATGGCGCGGCAACAAGAGTGAGCAGTGCGAGCTGGACTGGGAAGTGAGTTTTTCAGCCCTACAGCACTGAACTAGGGTAGAGATCACATTCTGCCGGGATTTCATGCGCGAAGTGAGAAGATGCGGCTGGTTGACCACTCCTTGGACTGTGTTCTGTCAAGGCGATGGAAGGATGCCTCTGGCCAAGATCGTTCATTGTTGAGACGGAAAAGGATGCCGTTCAGCTTCAATGATGCGCCCTCTCATATGATAGGGTGTGTGTCGTAACTGAGCAAGTTCGCAATACGAGCAATGAACAAAAGTAATTCTCTCCAACATCGAACAGCCAAAGTGGATGAACAGGTCCTGACTTACCTGGCCGCTCTCCATATAAGCAAGGCTGCGTAAATTGATCTTAGCCTCGTCGCGTCCAGACGCGTCTCGACACTTACGTGCCTGTTAGCGGACTTTATGTCCGCAAATGCTCTGAGCCACCACTAGCTGCTTTTACAGACAGAGGACTGCTATACTTTGTAGATGCTTGACCCGCTCTTGCTCCTACAATGCTCTAGTAATGCCACGTACGCTCAAGCGTCGCTCAGACGCCATTTCCCGCGACGACCACAACGACAACGAAGCCTCAGACAACGGCTCAAACCCTGATTCAGACTCTGCACCACAGCGAACCCAGCAGACGGAGCGCCGCCAACGCCGTAGATCTACTGCTTCCTCCGACCAGTCTCCAGAAGCCTCAGGAAATGACCTATCGGACGTCGAACGTACTCAGGATCCCCAAACACAATCCAAAGCCGCAATCAAAAAATTGGTCCGCCTAGCGCTATCCTGCGAGTACGCAAGACAACCCCTACGCCGGACTGATATCACAGCCAAGATCCTGAAGTCTGACACTGCAACCAACAGCCAACGAGTCAACTTCAGAAGCGTGTTCCTCGGCGCGCAAAAAGTGCTGAGGGATGTCTTCGGCATGGAGCTCGTCGATCTCCCATCGCGCGAACGCACAGGTCTGAACGACCGGCGCAAGGCCGCGAGCCAGAAAGCGGCGCAGAAGGAGACGCAAGCGACGCAGCGTGCTCGTGCTACAGACCCGGACGAGGAAGGCGAGACGCAAGGCGGCAGGGGAAGAGCAAAGGACGCTGTAGTCAGTGCCACGAGTTGGATCTTGGTGAGCACGTTGCCCGACGCCTACAGGACCAGACCAGAATTGTTCGTACCGAGTAGAGCCCCGGATGAGAGCACAGAGAGCACGTACATTGCATTATACACCCTCCTGATCAGCTTGCTGTACTTGCATACACCCTCCGGCGGCTCTGTCTCGTCCGAACAGACGAGAAAGGAGACCCAGGGCAACACACAGCCCGAGGACTCAACGGAACCCCTCTCCGATGCGAAATTTCAGCGATACTTGCGCCGGCTGAATCTTGCAGAGTGGACACCCATGGGCAGCGAAGGAGCGAATATAGAGCGGCTGCTGGCGCGGATGATGAGGGAGGGGTACATTGAGAAGAGGCGGGATAATAGTGGCGGTGAGGAGGTTGTGGAGTGGGTTGTTGGGCCCCGGGGGAAGCGAGAAGTAGGCCGTCAAGGGGTGGCCGGACTCGTGAGGGGAGTCTATGGATTCGGGGTCGATGGGCGGGGAGGTGGATTGGAACTCCCTGTGGATGGAGATCAAGAGGAGGAAGACGATGAAGAGGAGGGAGGCCAGAGAAGAAGGCCGGTAAAGATGGAGAAGAGTCAGCTTGAGAGGAGGTTAAAGAGGACGTTGGGGGACGTTGTTGCGTTGCAGATCGACGAGGTGCAGCAGCAGGACAATCGCGAGCCAGAAGAAGAGCAACGCGCTGAGAGCAGCAGGGCCGCAGAGAGAAGACCTGTGAGACGCTCTGGAAGAAGAGAAGGAGGAAATGACAATCACAATGACGATGACGAGGGATGACTATAACGAGATGAGCATGAGCATTACGATGATACCCATGTCCAAACATGAACGAGTCTCGACCCAACTCCGTTGTTCTTTGGCGTGCGCTCCTGGATCGCCCTGTCAATGTGAAAGGCCAAGCGTTCCCATATTTCGAGAGCATTCTACTGCGCTTTGTTCCACATAGCGTCCTAAGCCTGCGGTTCAATACTTTGAATCAACCAAGATGATACTGTAGCGGTCACGACAATCATTCGCCAGACACATCAGCGTTCGATCACATCTTACTACAGTAGATCGCATGGCAGAAAATGGCCCCCAGCAAAAGCCAAGCATGCCGCCGGTTGGTCGAGGATCTGCTTACAGACGGATGTTTGGGCGCCTCGCAAATGGCAGGTTTAGCCCAATGCTGCCGTCAAACCATCCGTGCAATCCGCAAGAATACGGAGTGCTTTGGTAGCGCTAACACGCCTCGCACGCGCCTGGGGACCGCCACCAACCATCACAAAACCAGTAAGCGATGCATTGTGCAGGCACCGCCATGCGCATCCAACTGTGCACCTAAGCGAAATGGTCGATTACATGTGGGAGCAGTTAAAAGAGGCTGAATTCGCCCGGATGCGTCTCGCTTGCTTGCTGGACCTACGTGACGCCAACGATCTGACACCGGTCATAACAGGCGATGGTACCGCCACGGGTGCCTAGAACACGAGCTGCGAAGACCACAATGCCAAATGAATGGTTTTGAGAATACGACGAGCTGAAGCAGCGTCCACGGCTGATTCTCTCGAGAGGCACTGCCTCGCCGCTTCTATAAAGCATGGGCACTCTTCCACAGGTCATGCTTGCCTTGAGTACATCGCCTTGTTTTTGGGACCTTCTAAATTAACTCCAGTGACTGTTTCCATCATCAATTGAACAGCTTCGCACCATCCCTGGAAGGCTCTATGCGCGTTGAGAATCACGACTGCGACGATGGCTCGGTCGTCGTCACGCTCCACTTCGATAGGGAGGAATTGACAACCGCGGAAACCCCGTTTGGTGTCATCGTCAAATTGGTCGACATCAAGAGTGGTGGCGAGCCCGGTGCCCCTGCTCTGCCGCGCACCCAGCTGAGATTGGCTGTTCCGGAGCCTCTATGGCCTGGATCGCTCAAGATCGTCGACGAGAAGTGGGAGCGAGCCTTGGATGCTTCAACCCTGGTCGTGCCCGCCCAGCGCCCACGCCCAGCCGGTGTGGATACTGCATATCACTGCGCCCCCGACTGTACATGCCGGACCGCCCATCGTCCAGATCGTCCGCCAGTTGCCGAAGGATTTCCAGCACCTCCGTTTACTCCACCTAACGCGGATGCCTACGAAGCCGTTATCAAAAGTCCACCGCCAGTCGTTCGTGCTGTGCGCATCGAAACCATCGGAAACACCCGCATCGCTGTCATTGAGGTCGCACCTGTGCGAATCGGGCCTAAGAGCGAGCTTGAACTCTGCACTAGCGTCCGGTTAGCCGTCGAGACCGTCAAGGAGCCGTGGAGGACGGATCGGGATCAGGCCATCGCCGACTTCAAGAAGCTCTATGGCAAGAACTTCGATGTGATTCGCGTGATTCCGCAGCCAGAGCGCTTCATCAGTGGGCTGGCAGAGGCGACCTGGCTGCGCGACACTGCCATCTCGCAAGTTCTCAACCCGGGAATCGTGGGTCGACTGAGGCTGGAGTGGCCGGTCATCGAGCAATCGAGCGACTACCTAATTATCACCGACGACGTGACCTGGGATCCCGAGACGATTACCCCTCTCCTGGTCCGTCCGGGCTTGATAACGGCTTTCGAGCGTCTGGCGCAGGCCAAGCGCGCCCGTGGAATGTCGGCTCGGGTCGTGTCAATCACAGACATCGTTGGCGGTCGCTGGGGAGATGTGCGGACCGGGAGCCGCGACCTCCAGGAGGTTATTCGCCGCTTTCTGAAGCTCGTCCGCCAGCAATGGGGCGTTAACTGGCTCCTGCTCGGTGGGGACACGAGCATCGTGCCTGTGCGGAACGTCGCCGGAGCATGTACTGGTGGCATTGACCCTCCTTCTGACACCAATCCGCCTCTCAATAGAGGCTCGTTCTGGACTGGATCACATCTCAACATCCACGCCGTCGGTCTTGGTGTGTGGTATTCCTCGGACATAATGAATACACTCGTACGCATTGATACTGGCCAGATCATTCCTTATGACTCGGCGGGAACTTCCAGTAGCACCTCACCCGGGTGGTACTTCACTACCTCGGACAACTACGCAAGGCGCAGTGCTACTGCAACCGATTTTGTGCGCGTTGAAGGCCCGGCGTCGCTCGTCAACGGTGGTACATTGCAATTCCTGTACTACTGGAACATGCTGCCTACCGACTTCTACTACGCCAGTCTTAGCAGCTGGGTAACTCGTAAGCTTCCGATCATCTCACCACTGGGCTTCTCGAGATACACAGTCGACTACGTATACACACCGAAGCATGACTGGGACGCGGTCGGAAACAGCCTCTACGGCCAGTTTCACGATGATGGAACCGACATTGATGGGGTCATCCTGCAAACTGAAATCAGCGTCGGCCGCGCGCCTGTTGAATCGGCCGAGGAGGCAACAACTTTCGTCGACAAGACGCTGGCATACGAGCGCCTCGGGAATCTGCACTGGTTGCCGGCGAATGCCAACTGGCCGCGCAAGATGCTGCTCGCATCAGCCGACTGGGACTCGCGTATCATCTTATTTCGAACCAGTAATGTCATACCAGCAAATGGTCAATATCACTACGATGCCACAGCATCACAGTCGATACTGAAAATTGATTCGACTCCTGGCTCTTTTGACTTCAATGTCATCGCACGAATTACCGAAGACGACCGGCGGATTTTACCCTTTAAGTCCGACCCAAGCTCTACGGTACGAGGCTGGTACTTTGCCACCTCGGGGACTGATATGACACCGAGCTCTCTGCGAATCGCCATTGGACTCAGGCAGATCCGGATCCCGTTTCCCAGTGCATGGGTCGTGGTGCATGGCTCGCTCGAGGAGCGTACACCCTTAATGTATGAGTTCAATTCCACTGGGCCTGATGGCTCGATGAGCGACCAGGAGACGCTGCGCAAGCAGGTACTCGCCGAGCTGCCTGGTATTGACCGGTACGACCGCTACTACGAAGACGAGTTTGACCTGTCGTTGGCAGATCGTGTAGCAGCTCCGTACAACTTCCTCAGCGAGTCGAACCTGCGTTCAGGGCTCAACGCCGCTCCACACCTCGTCTCGCTCTCCGGTCATGGTAACAATGACGGCTGCTGCACCCTCTCGGCCAGCATCGCCGCGAACCTAACTAACGGCTCACCTGGCTTCATCGCCTATGCAGATTCGTGCCTAACCAACCAGTTCGAAATAGATGACGCTATGGGCGAGGCACTACTCAAGAACCCCAATGGCGGAGCCGTCGCCTACGTCGGCAACACGCGGTTTTCCTGGATAGGCGTCGGCGACGACTTCCAACGCGCATTCTTCCACCGCCTTACCGCTACTCGGCATCTCGGCCTGCTCAACGACAGCCGTACAACGGTCTTCGGCACGACCGGCTGGTGGGCCGGCTTTGACCGCTGGCAAATCTATACGCTCAACCTGCTCGGAGATCCAGAGTTACGGGTCTACCGCGGCGCATTGCGCCAGTTCAGTCTGCCACAGACGCCCGTGCGCTTGGAAGAGCCATTCATCCGTGTCTCGGAGGCGCGGCAAAGACCTGTCGGCCCTCCAACACCGAATGACCGGGTTCCGGTTGAGGGCGCACTTGTGCACGTCCGTCAGGGCAAGCAAGAGTTTGCTGCACGCACGGACGTCAAGGGGTTTGTTCGTCTGCCTGAGGGTGTTTTCAAAAAGGGCCAGCTCGAGGTCACGGTGTCGCACGATGACCATGCCGTCGTGACAGAGGTCGTGCCAGTAGAGTAATGATTTCGGAATCTTTGGTGCTTCGGCGGCGAGTTGTGACCAGTCTGTTGCTGCGAGGTTGAGGAAAAGGCGCTTCATGTGTGTGCTTATTAGTCGTACCCGTCCAGAGCAGTCGCCAGTGAGATTGAAGAGTCGTTACTGCACATACGGATGAGAGATTTGACGCGTTAGCATAATTCTCAATATCTTATTGAATACTGTTGATATGTAGTACTATCAAATGCTGGACATCGTCATCGAATATACCTGTAGAGCTTTACATGCTCGCTGCGGACGACATCTCCGGTGCTGTTCAGATGTAGACCATGTGAGGGGACGGAGCTGGACTTGTCCATTCGATGTCATAGCCAGTTTTAGTATCCCTTTCATCAACCTTCTGGCTTGCAGAGCATCTGACCTGGATGGCACAAATATAATGACACGGTCAGGAACGTTGCTTCAGTGTACCATTCCCACGGACACCAGTGCGAGCACAACTACGAACGGGAATGGTGGATAAGGGAGGACGCTTGGCTGCTCAAGGCACAGGATTCGTACGAGGACAAAAACCAGTAGTCATTCGGGTTGTGTTACTTCAAAGCAGAGTATTGCGGGCTGTGGGTGGATTAAATTGTAGTTACTGCGACCTCGGGATAGAAGCGCTGGGATGATGGGTATTCCGGCCCCAGTGCGCGGGAAGGGAGTGGCGGCCCTTTCATGTACGTCCACGATGGTGAACGGACGGTGTCAGAGTGTGAAGAGTACGCGACGAAGAGGCGGAGTCAATAAGGGACACATAACCAACACAACATCACTGCCACCACCCACAGCACAGAAAACATTTTCAAGCACATCCATCTCCCCGGTATCTACGCGGCCTAACAGGTAATCCCGGAATCAGTTTATAGTTCCCTAGCATAGCTTTAGCTAACCGTAAGCATACCGACGGGATACCGCAGATATGCCTTAGGTTGGTCTAAGAATAGTTGGCAGACCACCCGCTGGCATGCCTCAGGCAGAGATATGCCCGTTAGGCAAACCGCCCTGTCCGGTGCCTTCTAAGGACAGCCAAAAACGCAAACCGTTCAGGACCTTAGCTGCTAACTCGCGACATTGGGCGCCGCCAAGGTAGCTTTCTAACAGCAAAGATACCGATCAGAGCTTATCTTTTCGTTTTCTTTGCATTGCTCACGATGCTCCCGCTGCGACTAGGACGAATTCCACCAGAGTGCCTACATCATACCCCCTACTTTTACCCCATACCCCTCACGTGATTCCCTTTCTGCTTTTCGATTTCCATAGTAATTTGTATGCCGATAAGAACTGCGTATGGAGATCGCGTTTTTGGGATCAGTTCGCCGTTAGAGCATGCTGTCGCTTCCTGATTAGGTAAATATGAAGCTACGCTATCGTCTTGTATAGCGAAATCGTGGTGTTGAGGTCGCTTACCGCCTTTCCTGCCCCGCCGGCTTAGATCTCGAGTTGTAGGTATTCCAGCTCTTCTTACTGTTCTTTCAGCTATCCTATAGCTATTCTAAGTATCTATACCTTCGTCTCGATCGTAGTATCGCTACTATTATCGCTATTATCATCGCTATAGCTTCGCCGAACGCAAATATCGCTCTTCGTCTTTAGAGGAGTTTAACGTACGTAGTCTTAAAGGAAACGTATCGAGCTTCGTAGCTTACACACTACGAGAAGATTCTAGAGTCGCAGTAGGCCCCTTCTGCTAATAGCGAAGTATTTAGCGAGGATTCTATTAAAGATATCCTTATAGTAGGTTATCGAGTTATAGAGAGGCTAAACGTATATAGTATAGTTATAGGCTCTTTCTAGAGGCCTACTAACTATCGTAAGAGCTATAATACCCCTAGTATCGAGTTACGGTGCTATTTCTATAGTAAGTATATCTAAAATAAGTTAAAGGATAAGGTCGCTTAAGATAAGGAAGGTACGATTACTAGTAAGCGTTAGCGCAATACCCTTAACGAACGTTATAACTGCGAAGCAATATATTAAGTGTCCTACTAGAGAATTAACCGTTACGATACTTCGGATAATTCTAAGCACTAGATTAGTCGCTAGTCCTACTTAAAAGACGAAAATAGCTATCCTTAGCATTAGAATTATCCTAATCCTTATCCTCCTACTCGCTAGATCGAGTAAAAGCGAAAGATAGTCGATTTTTAAAAGGTATTAGCTCTTAGGAAGATCTTAAGATTTACTAAGGTTCGATACCGCGACGCTCGTAAGTAATTTAAAGATTAACTAGGTACTAATATATTAGTAACTACGAAAGAGTATTATAATCTTACGAATTATAGGCTAGGTAAGCTAAAAGATAATAGAACTACTAGCGCTCTAATCGCTATATTTAAGGGTTTAGAATAGGAATATAGCTACCGCGTAGTTAAGTAGAATAACGGTAGGAAGAGGCTCGTTTAATTAATATTCTAGAGTAGAAAGTACGTCTATTATACTCGCCGCTTTACTAGTAATAGCCTATTATCTATAGACTATACTTTCTTAACGAATAGTAAAGGCCTCTCTCTTATAATCGCAGTCGGTAAGTCTAATACCGATAAGATATTTCTAATCGCCTTTTCGTACGTTCCGAAAGAGAACGCTAAATCCTATAACGAGTTCTTCGAAGTACTACGAGACGAGGTCTTCTACGATATTCCGAAGCCTTCTTATATTATTACGAATCTAAGTACTAGTATAATAAGGGCCTACGATAAGCTAAAATACCTACCGAACTCTATTCTTTAGTATTATAACTAGCACGTAGTTAGAGCTATATAAAAATAGTATTACGACTAGGGGCGATACACTACTAAGTAGAGGGAAAGACTACGGTAACTAAGTTAGATTTACGTCTAATCGTATACTATAAAAGAGCTTTAACTTAACTAATAGTCTCTAGCTACGCTATTATAACTAGAAGACCGCTATTATATTAATAACTACTAGCGATAGCGAGAAGACCGCTTAATCGCCTATTATACTAAGTTCTTCTATAATTTAGACGTAAATTCGACTTAGAGATTAAAAGGCTATAATAGGTGTATTAAAGTCTATTATAACTATTAAAGCAGCCTTTAGGATAGTATATAGGTAATTATAGCCTTCGTTAATAATAGTTTCCGCGATTTCGAGCTTAATATTAAGCTTGCGTCCGCTTAGAATATACCTAGAGTTCTAGTAAAGACGTAGAGCTTAATTAGAGGCTAAATTATAATATAGGCGTAGAAGATAGTTAAGAGGTAGTAGAATATACTACTAGAGGGTAGAGATATAAGCTATACTAGCTAGTTTCGCTAGCAATACCTCCTTCCTTACTCGCACGACCTATAACGCGCTAAGGAAATCGGCTTTACTATACCGAAGTCTTTAGTACACCTATAGTACTATCTTAAAGGTAAAATACCTATAGTATTATCCTAGAAACCGATATACGACGCTATAGACGTAATACTTATAGAAGGGTAACCGTAATAGTAAGTGAATATTATACTTACCTTTTAACGAGTATTAGATGCTAGGGAGGTCCTAGAAGGCTAAGAATAGCGTAGTTTTAATCGTTTAATCTACGATACTTTTAAGCGGCTAGTTCGAGTTATAAATATAAGGTATATTATTATAGAACTGCCTATACTACTACCTAAAGCGAAACTAGTATTAAATAAGCGGGTACCGGACGTAATAAATAGGTAATTAGCTCGGTTACGTAAAGAGTAGAGAACGAGGGTATAATAGGCGAAAGATAATACTATTCTAGCTTAGTAGTAGGGGTAAGAGGAGGAAGGTCTTAATACTATCGCGGTTAATAACGAGACGTAGATAACGATAGTAAGCTATATTATAGTACGGCAGCGATCGTAGGTCTATAGGCTATCCTCCTCACCCTCTTTATCTTCCTTTAGCGATATTATCGATAACGAGCCTATAATCGAACCTATAACCCTTCCTTTTACCTCTATCGTATCGCTAGCCCTATAGTAAGAAGAGGAGAGTACGGAAAGGCGTACCCGTAAGCGGCGAGGCACTAACTTCTATAGGATACTGCTAGAGGGCGATAGCTAGGAGATTAAGCGCGCACGTTAATAGCTAGCTATAGGAATGTAAGTAATTAAAGTAATAAGGGTGCAAAAACGTGAATTATACGGGATTTAAACCCTTACTACAAGCAAGTAAGAAGTAAAAATGTGAATTATACGGGATTCGAACCCTTACTAGTAAGAAGTAAAAACTACGGAAGTTAAGTAGGAATCGAACCCACGTAATCGAGTGAAGGTAAAGACTACGTCTACGAACATCTCTTATATCTGTACTGGTAACTCTTGAACTGAGACTGCTATCCCTTTCGCGCTTATCTTTGGGTGGGTCAGTTCCCTTAGAATAAGCTCTATTCGGGTAGCAGTCTCTGGTTAAGAGACAGTAGAACGATAGCATGAGAACCTTGGTAACCAGGCAAGGCTATCACGTGCTGTCGCTGCAATGCAAAACCACTTAGCTACGACGACCTAGGGTCGATATATTGGTTGCTGGAAATGCACGCATTTTGGAGGCAAATTTGCGTGCGCATAAATATATAGATTCAAAAACCTGGTGTCCATAGCTTTGGGTTGCTGCAGTACAAATTACTATGAGAACTATCCATAATTTCGGGCGGGAAGGAATCACGTGAGGGGTATGGGGTAAAAGTAGGGGGTATGATGTAGGCACTCTCGAATTCCACTACCTCTTGAGGGCCTTTCCTGTTACAAGCAGATAAAGCTCTCATGTCCGGCCCTCCTTCTCCAGCTCAACTAACCGCGCAACGGGTCACGAAACGGGCAGCATTATCAGCGCAAACCCCCTAGTAGTAAACCAGTGCTCCAGGCGGTCTCCTCGACAGCTTCATACTTGCGTCGAACGCAGAATGTCCCAGCAGAAGTCTAGTCTCCAGCTTCATATCCGGCAAGCTTGCGTCGCTGATGTCCCTGCCATCACCGCTCTTGTTCTCACGTCCTTCCGTTCTTTCCCTCTGTTTGATTTTATCTATGCACCTCTGCACGGGAATCTCGACACCGCGCATGATACTGTCTATTTCTGGAGCCGTCGCGTCCAGCTTGCTATCTACGACCCTGCTGCGGTAGTCATGGTTGCTGAAGTCCAATCCACGAACATCAAGCCTCCCTCTGATGCAGCTGATAAAGAGTCTTGTAAGATGTGGAAGTGGACGATGGAGTCGGGTCGCTTGTCGCAGGTCCGCGACCACGGAAACGTGACGGTTGTGGGCTTTGCGATCTGGTGGTGGAAAGGTCTTTCTGAGCATTCAGATGTTAGAGGCGTTGAACCAACAACTCTGCTCGATCGTGCTTGGAGTCAGTGCATTTCGGTTCTTCTGCTCCTGCCCTTTCCTCCCCTCCCATCCCTGTTCGGTCTCCTCTCCTACTCATTCCACAGTCGCTGAAATTGGGGAAATTCACTGAGCTTCGACAGCAACCTATATCCGCTGTGAGACGTGGCTCTACAATAAGTTCTACACTCGCAAGGATCAAGACCGTGCCCGCTATGCCGCCTACCTTGCCGCCGAGGCAGATGCAGAAAAGAGGTATGCACATTCCTGCAATTTGAAGCCCCTTTTCACCGCTCAATGACGAAATTTCAAGACTATCTCACAGATTATACATACCTATTGACCTATTCCACAGGTATTACACGGCTCCGTGTCTGCACCTTGACAATCTCTGTACCGACTTCCGCGTACAGCACTCGGGTGTCGGACGAGCCCTGCTTGAATGGGGCATTGCCCGTGCACGAGAGCGCGGGTTGCCCATACAAACAGAAGCCAGTCCGCAAGGATCTGCGTTCTATCAGAAATTTGGGTTCCGGAGGATAGGCGAGTGGACCGTGCGTACATCACAAGACCCGTTCGAGGAAGTACAGTTGCTCGTGCTGAAACTTGACGCTGGGACAAGAACGTGAAACAGTGACGAGGTCAAATTTCACACGAAGCAGGGGTCGGATCATTTTTGTGTCAGATTCGACTATGAGTTCTACTAAGATGTGATTTCATGGTATGAAAATACTAGGATTCAAAGAAAGCAGGGTGCCGAGCTTGTTTGAGACTTGATGTTATGGGAGCGTCTGCGTTAAGCCAGGATTGGACGGCAAAGACCGTCGTTTATTTCTTTCCAGCGCTCTTGGAGGCGCCAACCAATCGATTCCACAACTCTACTGGAGCTTTTGCAAATTCCTGGCTGCTCTTGACAGGGAGAAGCTCGAATTGGATTTCCCTACATTCGGACCCAACATCATTCGCATATATTTTAATCGAGCCCTTCTTTTTGTGCTTGTTCATTATAGTCTGCACAGGTGTTCTGCCCTGTGGCGCTTTCCGATTCTGGCCATCATCTGGGTGGATATTTGACCAAGCTCGAGTTGCCAGCTGCGCGAGACCTTCTGGACAACGTCCAAGCTGTGCTATTATGAAGTGGCTGCGTTGGTTCCAGTCCGAAGCGAATGCCCATTGAGAGTACAGCTGACTGGCCGTGACTAGCAGAGCTGTGCAGTCCCCTTCAAGTACCTCAATCTCCAGACTTTGTGTATTATCGCCTGACCGGTAAGAGCAGGAATCCCACGTCAGGATCGACCAGTGAGCATTCAAGTTGTCCAACGACTTCTCCCCACGTTCAGAATCAGCTGCTGGGCAGATTTGGTGAAATGACCACGAAAGGGTCCGCTCGACCTCGAACGCGTCTCCACAGTGTCCAGCAAATGGAGTCGTAGTCCTCAGGAAGCTTCTGAGTGACTTTTGAAGCTCGGCTGGCGAGAGGTAGATATTTTGGTTGCTTCCATGAATCGCCATGTAGGTGGCGCCTAGATATCTCGCTTCTTCTTTCTCTTCAACAACGAGCTCGAAATTCGATGAAGAAAGGTGCAGCATTTCTGAAATCTGTAGCCTGGGCGTAAAGTATTCCTGATTGCCAGGTGAGAAATTTATATCGACCAGGAAAGTATAGAACCGACCCTCGCTGCTGATATGACCAGGCATTACTTCGATACCGGTCGCTTCTAGCGGAGAGAGGCTGATGTTTTTCAAAAGACTCAAGAAGACACAGACACCACTTACGCTTGCAGCAGACACTGGAACTGGGACGTGATTTGTTGGGAGATGACCAGTGAACAGGAATAGTATAAGTGGAACTCCATGGCAAGGAAGTGTGGTTGATGGCGTGGAGGAAGAGGAATCGATTGTGCAATTGTAGAGCTGCAACAATGCCATAGTCGAAGGTGGGATGTGGCTGTGAACTTCCACAGGCGCGAGGATCAAAATGAGTCTAATAATGGTCAGTGCCATCCTCTTCAAGCAGATTCTTCGAATCAGTGGACGTTGGCCTGCCGCTTTCTCTGTACAAGTGGAGCATCCACAGACGGCTGAAATTTGCCGAAGGTTTGATATCATGGTTGAGCGAATCCGACTTGCGCATACTTCGGGGCCGTGAGCAAACGTCGCACCTAAAAAGCTCAACTCGTTGAATTTTTCTCGGACGTTTTGTAGAAGCTCAGGACCAGAGCGTCTCGGATGATATAGGCACCCATAACCTGGCCACTGGAGCCACCACAAAGAGAGATCATCCTTGTCGATAAGACTGGGACTGGAGAAGTATAGTTTCGAATGCAATGCAATACACTCTATCAGCTCGTTAAAGGCTTCCCTGACAGGCGGACTTGTGAATTGCTTCCACATCGACGTAGAGAAAGTGTCGGACAATATGTTTGACCAATTCGTAGGAGTACGAATTGGCGACGCTGTGAGATCCGTCAATCCCTGCAGCAAGAGCTCGCCCTTGGAGACAAAGCATACCCGCTGAACAAGTTCTCGGCGCGAAGAAGAAAGGTTTGGATGTGACTGCTTTCGGAAGATTGCTTGAAACGACAGTGGGTGCCCGATATTGTTGGAGCCATATAAGAACTTGCCATGCTCGTCCTGAATCTGGATTCGCAGTCGCAGCAAGTACTCGGCAATGACTGCAAGCCACGCACAATCCACGCCACCGATGAAGATGGAGCTCACCAAGTTTCCCTTAGACAAGTCTGCAAGTGTCGCCAAGGCTTTTGCGATATCTTTGGGTGATGCTGCTGCTCTTGGCTCACATTCGTCGGGCGCGAGAAATCGGCAGAACTGTACGAAATATATCGAGAATTTTGAATGTGTGAGGCAGCCAGCACACACATCAATAAGCGCTGACCATTGGCTCCGGGCTGGTATTAAATCCTGCGGAGCCCCTCGCAACGTGGATAATTCTCTCCAAACCTGAGCCGCCTGAAAAGAAGTGTACGGGATTGCCATCGCTGCACAAATCGCCACGCAAGTGGCGCCTGACTCAGTATTGCATAAATCATTGACAATGTGCTTGATCCCAAATCCAAACCAGAGAAGCTTGCTATACGATGAGGACCCTTTGAGACGAGAGAGCGACTTTGTTAATTCTTCTTGGCCTTCGGGTGGAAATGAGAATGTTGAGCATAGACCTCTTCCCGCAATAACTGTAACGGTCGCGACGCCGGCATTGCAAAGGCGAGCAGCAACTTCCCAGGTACAGGAAAAAGACAGGCGAGTAAGGGCCACCCAATCTAGCTGGCCGGTCTGGGGGAAAGATGTCGAAGGCTGGCCTCCGATGATGGAGAGTGCTTGGGGCGTTGTCATGATTTACACTGTAGTCTTTGGGGTATTCTTTCGGCGATCTTCCAGATCGTGGAGTCTGTGTACGTTGGTGTAACAACGCTGTACGGTCGATTGTCTCATGTTACTGCTTGGTAAATCAGTAAGACTGATCAACCTGTTGGTCTCGTCATGCTAAATGCATGGAGGTGCGTCCCAAAAGCAATAGGTTAGACTTTACACTGATCTACTAGCACGATCGTACCGCGCAGTAGATACCGTGTTAATCAGTATGTAAATGTTTAAGCTAGGAGCGTAATATGTATGCTGAAGAGGGTATGAAGCCTTAAGTCACTCTTTAGCATTGCTGAATCTTAGGGCCTTTCTAGGCCATGGTCATAGGCTGCCCTCAACAGCCAATTTGTCGCGACTGGTACGTCATGTAATACAGACTGAAACCTGAATTTCTAAAACTCTATTTCACCATTTTGGGGACGCACCGCTGTAGTTGCATGTTCAAAAATTATCGAAGAAACAAATAAGACTGACCAGACGTGCATGGTGTGTTTTTATTCAATGTGCAGCAACAGAGAGCTGCCATGGAGCCAGCGAAGTTCATATTCTCCACAAGTAAGAGCTGTTAGAAAGTTGCTCAAAGAAGGGGGCTGAGAGAGCGTCTTCGCATTAACAGAAGTCGATAGAATCGAGAAGGCTGAAGCTCAAAAGAGCTCGCCCAAATCAGGCATGACGACCACCAAAAGCGGTGTGTGCGGATGAAGCCGCGCAGCCTTAGGGGCTGAGATTCGTTCAAACTGGGGTGTCGATCGCGCACGTGCTCGCACGGTCATTGGTGGAGCAGTTGGAATGAAGGCGAAAGAAAAAGCTAACCTGTAAAAGGAGGTTGCGCTTGCTCAGTGTGGTCATAAAGTCAGCAACTAGTGCCTTGGCGTTTTCGTGTGCCCCCTCTCCGTTGCCCGTCGTCTGAGATACCTGCATCCACGAAACACCCCACGATTACCTGACCTCCGCATAGTCTAGTCCAAGTTTGTGTTTTAGCCTTGATTTTAGAAGACTTGGGCGAACTCTTCCAATCGCCTGGCATCGGACGAAGATCCATTATCTCTCTCAGGCAACTGGTTTGCGAGTCAAGACTGATCCTTCACAATTAGTGACTGCCCCGATGGCATCTGCCTCCAACTGACCACCTAATAACACAATGAAAAAGGTCGAAGAGGAATTCTTGAGGCTTCTCCATGGAGCAGACTTATCATGGATGTCTTGCGCACACCAAATTTTACCACTTTGTTTTTTAGCATCACTGACTTGATATGGTTCATTAACGATACTTTCGGCGGCAGCCTGAGCACTTGGACAGCTCCACCCTGGCTTAACTCACTATGGACCGAGATAGAACAGCTTCATTCTCTTCTAGAGCAAGCGGAGAGATATGGGTTGGAAGCTCACCAGCTCAGGCATTGCGTAGCAGATGATCCTTCCGCACTAATTCTTGATGCAGGTACATCGCTTCAAGAGCTGAAGCGTGGAATTGAAAGCTTCCGGAACGGCCCTCTTCACCCAAGTGATGTCTTGCGCGTTGAGGAAGCGACGTGCCACAAATATATCGAAGCTCTAAAACCATGTCGGATTCTTATCGCGGATGCTTTAGCTCGGGTCCAGCGGTACGATATGGAAGACTCCAATTTCAACATAAAACGTCCTAATACGTGATGTTAGTGACAACCTGCGGCTTACGATGTCTTCGATGCAGGATCCCGGCGTTCTTCAATCCGTTTTGCTTGGCAATGAATCCATGTCAGAATTAGGAGAGCTTGCATTCCTTGAAAGCGAGAGAAGAACAACGCGCCTTCGACATCAGCCTCAGGCATTGCGTGCCTGCTCTCCTATCCAGCGCAGTCTCTATTCAGGAAGTGGACAATGGATGACAACTTCATTCAAATCCCTACGTAAGCAAGGACTCGATCTCCGCTGTTCAGCGTCTTGTCGATGTACATGCCACTCAATCTTGGCGAAACGCTTACCAGAGCCAATGTGGAAAACATTCCAACTACTGTTCTCGAAGATGAAAGGAGAGCTCGGGCTAGTCTTTCGCTGCAGGCGTCTAGACTGCCGCATGAGAAATAGGGGTCGAGCCCGAGTCATTGTGCTTCACAACAGCCTCCTTAAGCGAGCGATCGAGGCCTCAGTGTTACTGCATGGCTTTAGGATCAAGCTTCGATTCCGAGTACAGCGTGTTGTATCGGAAAGCTCTGACATAGTGAGGTTTGCCCGTATGGGTGACTCCCAGTCCTTCAAACATCATATCCGTACTGGAATGGCAACTGTGTTTGATGCTACTGAAGATGGCTGGACCACCCTTCATGTACAGATTCCTGCCCTCTTCCGCCGTGATTCGAATTAGCTGACCATTGCAGAATGCCGCATTCCAAGGTCACCTAGAGATAGTTGAATTCTTGCTCAACCATGGCGCGCCTGCAGACGTCGCCGAGATAAAACTACGGCAAGTCATTGAATCGCTGAGCTATTACACTGGCAAGCTAACTGACTGCAACAAAGGAAAGCCTCCCATTTTGCAAAATTCAAAGCTCTCAGGAAAGGGGCGACAGATACGGAGAAGGCCATTGCCAGGCGCTTTCCTGATCAAGACTTTCGATACGAATTCGAACTCTCCCCGATCTTGAGTGCAGTCCTCCATGAATACGATGACTGTGATCTGGAGAGACCATCTCTCAAAGCATTGCTCGACTTCGGAGTGCAGCTGTCAAAGACGACGTCTCAGGAAGATTGGATAGTGTGGAGATGGAGGTATAGGAAACGATCTCCATTGTTCCAAGAGATGATCAGTTTCTTTGAATCCAATTATCATAGCGCAGGTTCCGCCTCCACCTTCTGCAATCTATTGGAATTGCCAGACTCTCTCCAAATGTGGACACCCTTGCAATGGGCTGCTTTTGTTGACCGAAAAGAGGAATTTGTTATGTTATTGGAGAATGGGGCGGATCCGTTCAAGAACACTCCTTCTCGTCGCAATGTTTTCCACCAAGCCGCCGAATCTGGCACTTATGACGTCCTTGAATACTTGTTGCAGAACAGGTACCACGAGATGGGTCTTGATATCAATCTCCACGACATCTGGGGAGAGACGCCCCTTCATTTAGCTGCAGTGAAACTGCCAAAAGCCGTAGCTCTTCTCCTGCAGTACGGAGCTGCCATCGATGCGACCCAAGCAGAAAAGCTCATTCCTCTGCATTATCCCTTCATAGTCAAGGAACCAGATCGCCAGGAATTGGTGGACCTTCTCTCAAGCCATCCAAAATGTCCAATTAATGCTCAGGACGAGATTGGCCGAACTCCTGCAATGTACCTGGTCGACAGCGTCCCTTGTGTTGAACTGCTTCTTCACCGTGGTGCCGATGTCAGGATATCTGACTACAATGGCAGAAACATTATGCATCATGCAAGCCTCGAAGACAAGCCGCAAATCCTAAGCTTGTTTCTGAGCAAGTATCCTGAATTGGCTTGGGGACTTGCGACGCAGACTGACAAGCAAGGAGACACTCCACTATTTACGTCTTTTCGGAATTACCGCCGACAGTGCGCCAGGATCTTGTTGACACGCGGTCCCATATCCAACATAGTGGATGGCGACCTTTGTTCGATCCTCCACCATGCGACGCGCTTGGGCGACAACGAAATTTTGCAGCTCGCGCTCTCTGTACCAGGGGTGTCTGTATTCTCCTGCAACAAAGATGGCGAGACAGTTTTCGACATTGTGAGAGAGAAAGGCTATGCGAGTCACCCAATAGGTGACATAATAAGACGCGCGGCTGGGATGGATGAGTGGGCATTTCAGCAAGCACTTCATCGAGCCCGGCCCTTGTGGGAGACATATGCGACCATGAACTAAACCGAGCGGTAGTGCATTGGGTAGGCTTGATCAAGATTCTATCGAGCTTGCCAATGCTTGGTCGAACTCGAGCCAGTCATGCATTTGCGAATTGGAGCATTATGACAGCGTGTTGTTTCTGACCCCCAATCTGGTCCACCAACTCGATGATACTGACGCTGAAATATGAGAGACTTGAGAAAGCTGCACAAGAAGACATCATCCCTGCAGCCTGGAAAGCGCTAATAAAGGCCAACGGTTGTCCAATATTGGCATAGGACATATAGGTCTCTTTGCTTGTGTTCTTCTCAACGCCCGGCAAGTGGGTCATCCATCTAGGAGAGCGAACCTTGAGTTACAAGTACCGTCAAGATTAAAAACACGATCATACTTGCTATGGCATCGGCAGCTGCGAAAGGCGAACCCTTTCTCATTTCACACTTTAATCGAGCTCTATTAGCGAACGACAACCCTACTTCGGTCTCTAATGACACCTCAAACTACGAGGGATTTCCATTTCGCCATGAATGAATCTCATGCAAATTCGATTCTCATTGTGCCCGCTAAGCCAGGCAGGTACCAATTGATGGATATGCACGCCCTATTTGGGTGCTCCAGAGCAGTATTGTCATGTGTCGCCTTCTTCGCCTCCTAATTAGAGGATGGCCAGCAGCTTTAGACAGATGCCAAAGAATGCATTGTACACACTCGCTACGCAACAGCGACGAAGCGTCCAAGTCAGACGGAATACTAAACTCCAATGCCGGTCGTGAGGGAATCCTGTTCTGGTGGTTTGTATGGTACTATTTATTTAGTGTAGCAGTCTATCTCTGTTGCTCTTGCGATGAGGTGGTTCGCCTCAAGGCCGCGAAGCCCCATTTCCAAGACATACCGAGTAACACCGTCCATGCATGCACCTGCGACTGCCCGTGCGCCATCAAATGCTTGCTGCTTCGCTCGCTTGCTAGCCAACTTGTCTATGTATGTGTAAACTAGGAGGCTGTATCTCCATGTTCAATGCTCGACTGTCTGCGCCATGCAATATGTGTCGTGTGTGATATGATCAGATCTTGCTGCATTTCTAGGGGTGAGTGAACATCGCACTTTCATCGTCTTGCAGCATCGTGTTGCCCGGATCAGACCAGCAGTCAGCTCTTCTGTAGCCAAGTTTGGCCGTATCGCTCATTCATCTCTGTTTGCTGCTCCCTCGCAGAAACTCACTTAGCCGAACGGAAAGCCACCAGCGCCACCTCGCCCACCGCCCATTCCAGGTCCACCGGTCGAGAAAGTGAAACCTCCGCCAGGGAAGCCACCTCTCTGACCACCACCCATACCACCCATGCCGCCCATCATATTGAACAGCATCTCCGGGTCGATCTGCACACCACCGCCCATTCCAGGTCCAAATCCACCGCCGAACGGAGACCCACCCATACCCGGCTCCATCAAATCCGCACCCGAATCATAGATCTGTCGTTTCTGCGGATCTAGCAGCGTCTCCTTCGCCTCCAAACAATCCTTGAAAATTGCCTCTTTGTCCTTATCACCCTGCGTCTTGTCCGGGTGATAAATTGCGGCCTTCTTCTTGTATGCTCGTTCAATGTCCTTCTCACCTGCGTCCTTTGGCACACCCAGGATCTTATACCAATCTTTTCGCTTGCTCTTCTTGAGCTCCAACTCCGCATTGCGGAGTTCTTTTGCCAAATCAGCGTCTCCCTGATTTTCTTCGACTAGGGCTTTCAGATCGTTGACCGCTTGCTCCCAGTCACCCTGTTCGCCTGTTATCTTTGCGCGTGTCTTCTTCGCTTTCATATACGTCGGGTCGAGTTTCAGCGCGGCGTCACAGTCGGCTTTTGCTTCGTCAAACTGTTCCAGTTTCGAGCGTGCGAGGGCACGGTTCCCCAAGATCTTGGCGTTTGTGATTTTATTGCTCGGGTCGACGGAGAGACAGTCGGTGTAAGCGTTTACAGCCTCCTGCCATTTACCTCGTTTGTACAGGTCGTTCGCCTCGTTCTTAGACCGTTCCAGTTTCTTCATAGTCCTCAAGCCGTCTCTAGCATCACTCATATCGGGATCAAACGAGAGAGCTTTTCGAAAGCACTCTTCTGCGCGCTGGTAGTCTGACTTCCCAATACCCTTTTCATCTTTCAGGTAGAATGCACGGCCGGCGAGGGTCATTGCTTCTGCGTCCATTGGATTATCGCGCATTAGCTGCTGGGCAATGCTCTGTACCTCGCCGAGGGCATTAGACGAGCCGAGTTTCAGGTTTGCCTTTGCTCGCAGTACGGACCATAACCGAGGCATGGGTGCCATGTAGCCCAGTGTCTGTTTTGCCTGGTCGATGCTCCAGAGGGCCATTCTAGCGTCACCATCGGGGTCATTTATTTGTTTTTCGGCTATTTCAATGGACTGTTTAGCTTTCCGTGCCGCGCTGGTATCGGTTGCTGAGGCATTAGGTAGTCTGGCGTAGGTTGAGAGGGCATCGTCTGGTCGACCGAGAGATGTGTATATTCTTGCAAGCCGGTGTAATATTTTGTCGTTGTTGGGGTCCAGCCTACTGGCCTGTAAACAGTCACCAAGGGCCGCTGTGAATTTATTATCCGACATGTAGGCTGCCGCCCGGTTCGAAAGATAGGTAGGGTTCGAGGGGTCGGCTTCGACAGCTGTTGCATCGTCAGTCACTGGGCAGCAAGATGTTGTCTTTGGCTGCACCTACCTTTGCTGTACTCAACAACCGCGCGACCATAGTCTTTGGCCTTGAAGAATTTGTTGCCAGCGGCTTTGGCGGCCTCAGGATCCATTTTAGGCTGAGTATGTACTCGATGAGGTGGTGGAGGGGGAGATTTTACATCGTCACCGTTCACGTCGCCATTTGACTGCAGGTCCGAGGGCGGAAAGGCACCGGGGGCGTTCGTGCCAGGTGTGGGTGGTTGTGAATTTGTGCTATCATCAGGCTGGGCTTCGCTACTCGCATTGTCTGGAGCATCGACGTCCATCTGCCCAGACGAACGCTTTTCGTCTCGTGCCATGCGTGCACTTAATCTCTTCAACACTTCAGGCGGTAAGTTCAAGGGATGCTCGTCGTAAGTTTTGCTCTTTCTCTTGTCGGCGGTTTTCTTATCTGGAGATCGAGGCTTTGTCTTCCGCATGTAAGCCAGAAAATTTGGATCGGCGAATCGTGGGTCACTTCCTTCGTCGGGATGTTCCCGGTTCAAGTTTGCCTCGCAAGCAGCTTGGAGATTTTGGAGATTTTCCTTTGTCAGCGGTGCTGATGCTTTATTCCTGCCGGCTCCCAGTCTTTGCAGGGCCTCGTCTTCGCCGTCAAAATTGAGTGGAGTGGCATATGCAGTTGAACGCGAGGACTTTCGCGATGGTGAAAAATAATCATCGGGCTCAGCAAATGACGGTCTCTCGATCCTGCCATTGGCAGTGAACTTTCTGGAATTTTTGGCGGGTCCTTTGCGCTGGCCGCTGTTAGGCGGAGCGTCGGTCGACGGAGCCATGGCGTGGAAGCCTGGCAAGTGTTGGCACAGGCGCTCTAGCGCCTGAAAGTGGAAGGGAAATGGACCGCCGTCAGACCAGAGCGTTACCAGCCCACAGGCGTTTTTGGAAGGTTGCCCCCGGATGCTCAGCTTTACGCGGTATGACAGTCCATCGTGCTCACAAATGCCCGCCGCAAAATGCCTTGCACACTGTGCTCGCCAAGCCGGAAACAGCCGTCAATTTTCTCCGAGATGTTGAGTCTCTTCGAGAAAAAGCTGAGATGAATTAGAGGTGATGACTTGATGCGGTGAAGGTGTCCTGCTGAGAAAATCATCATACGTTTGAGCTTGGACAACACCTGCCTTAGTAACAAGACCAAGCACGTCACTGGGAACAACAAGCTCGTGGCTGAGGTATCATTGGTGAGCGAAATTCCTGCCTAAGTGTCGAAAGAATTTGTAAAGACCAACGTCTGTGAAAGAGAAAACCAGAGGGCCAGTTTTGGGGCATCTGTTCAACCTCACCAATAATCACGGTCAAACTGACACGACGATGTGATTCGGAAGGACAGCATGTCCCACCGCATCGAAAGCGCTCTGTATCAAAATGTAACAAAACCAACATTGTCGGCCGATGCCCATCACTTTCCAAACGTACAACTTCCCTCAAGCACCGATCCGCCATCTTCTACTAATCCAGCTAAACAAGCAGTATGGCTTATCTTTGGAGCGTCCGGCCACATGGGCCGTTCACTCACCAACTCAGCAATAGCGCACGGAGATAAGGTCCTTGCTGTTGGCAGGCAACATGAAGACAACCTTCGAGCTATGCAAGACTGGTACCCTGGTCACGAGAACTGCTATCAAAGTGTATTATGCGATGTCCGAATAAGAGAGTCGGTCGATCAAGTCTTTGATAAGGCGTTGAAGACATTGGGCGACGTCGATGTGATAGCAATATGCCACGGCTACGGCGTTATTGGTGCATGTGAGGACCAGGATGAATATGAGATCCGGAATCAGTTCGAAACAAATTTCATGGGTACGCTCAACATTATTCAGTCATCTCTGCCGCATTTCCGCGACCGTGAAGCTGGCCGTTACCTGATCTTCAGCAGCACATCGGGTGCGCTGGGCGTTCCGGGCTTGGGGCCATATTGTGCCACCAAGTATGCCGTCGAAGGTTTGGTGGAATCGATGCTGTATGAGGTGGATCAATTTAACATCAAGCTCACCCTCGTCATCGCCGGGCACATGCGGAGAGACGACCATGCGCAGCCCCCATCACCGGGTATTCAGCGTCACGATTCGAGCACTTGGGCGCACACAGCATCCGGCAAGAAATACCAGCACTTTCGCGTGCTGCGCCGTTCGCCGCACTACTCGGCTCCCGATTCGCCAGCATCACACGCTCAGCGGATGTTGCAATGGATTGGTGACAATCAACCGACAAGCGCCGTCAAAGCAGCAGAATTGGTCTGGCAGCTCGGCCATTGTTCCTATCCGCCGCTGAGACTCCTGCTGGGCACGTTTGCCGTGGAGAGCATACGCGACAGGCTGAAGAGTATCATTGAAGAGATTGAGGACTGGAAGGAATTACACTTTCCGCCCATCGAAGGCATGGAAGGGATGGACGAAGACCAAAGGGACAAGGATGCTGAGCAGGATCAGGACAACGAAGACGGAGATGGACACAGAAACGGGAATGGCGATGACTGACATGGGGGCGCAAAATTTTGCTGAAGTGATTTCTTATTCGGTTTCCAGCTGCGGCACGTAAAGATCAAGCATTGAACAATCATCGTTGAAATGAATTATGAAGATGCTCGTGTCTATGGAATGTAACGTCGGGCATCCATGTTCTTGACTTTTCCTACGCGATCTGATTTGCCGTCCTGCACCATGCTCCTTAGCATGGCAGCGCTCCAACGATAGGTAGCTATTTTAGCGCCGTCATCTGTGGTGGACCCATTGTTTACATCAGTCTATACAAATCTTCGTCTCACATACCTTCATGATGCTGCCTTAAGCCTGGTACAAATGTACTCTTTACTCTTGCTCTTACGCTCTTTTTAAAACAGTTCATAACGATCCAAACTGGCGCTTGAATCGCACCTCGTCTTTCTCGTTGGTCAATTGCAAGATCAAGCTGCCCACAAATTCAGTTTCAGTCGTTGACCACCATCCAAGGGTGATTTTTGACTTCTTCAATATTGATCCGCTCCTCCACATCTCGGTTCAGCATGGCTTGTATCAGGTCTATGCAATCATCGCTGTACACGACCTCGAGGGGAGGTAGACGTAGAGGATGGTCCAAAATTTCGTCAATGTTGTAGAACGGATTCTCTTTGAAGACAATCGTGTACAGCAATATGCCCAACGCCCAAACGTCTTGCTCTGGACCTGCGTAGGCTCGGCCTTGCAGGACTTCGGGAGCGGCATAATCAATAGTGCCGACGAACACATCGAATGGCCCATTGCGGATGTAGGCTGCGCTACCGAAGTCGATAAGCTTGACTCTGTTCTCGCCATCGAGGACAACATTCTCGTCTTTAACATCTCGATGAACGATTTGTGCTTTGATGTGGAGGTGGTGGATGGCATCGACCACTTGGCGAAAGATGTGTCGGCATTCAGACTCTTGCATACCCACCCGCAGCTCGATGTAATCCTAAAGGTCATTAGAAAATCATACAGTGAGCGGATGTGTAAGGAGAACTCACAAAGAGATCCATCCCAGGAAGCCCGTGCGGCAGCATCTCGATGTAATAGTTAATGTCATCCTCGAAGAAGTCCACCATCTCCACAATGTTGGGATGCTTGTATCCGTCTCTTCGCAAGAAGTCAAGAACATGAACTTCCAGAGGGGTGGTGCCCAGTCTACGATCTCGGATCCAAGTGTCAACGAGAATCTTGCGCTTTGTCACATACTTGATCACGACTTTACTGTTGCGACTTGTTTTGTACCTAGCAAGTTTCACTTCGCCGTAAGCTCCGGAGCCCATATCTTCCAAGATGACAAAGTCGTCGATTGTCTTTTTGTCGTGTGGAGTGAAAGGTATATGAGGCGGCGGATGTTCTAGTGGTTCAGCAGGACTTAGGTCACGCCGTATTTCCTTTGTCACTGAATCATCGATTCGCCTTTGTGACTCAACTGTAGGAGGTGGGGACGGTAACATATCAGGGGGAGGAGGTTGTCGCGGAGGTGTCGCTGGACGCGATTTTGACGGATGTTCAGGTCGAGCGACTCCCATTCCTGCCGAGTGTAGTTGTCGTGAATAAGTTATCCACAAAGCGTAAACCATTTCTGAAACAGCGACCTGCTTCGAGTTAGTTTCTTCCGCACCTTCTTCAATGATAACATCTTCAGAGGCAGCTGGAAAGACGGTCTCGCTTCGCACCACTCTCATCTGAACGTCAACCATGATCTCTGACCCATCACGATGTTTAGCAGGCAGACCAGCCGGCCTGAGGAAAACACTAGCCACATCTTCTGCCCCATTCCGCAAAGTAAGCAAAGCCCGAGCTCTTCTGAAGCTGTGTTCAGGTATCACGAGACCCTCAATCCAAAAGCTGTCGTCTGAGTCTTGTTCGGTCAAAACGTCTAGTATTTGGCTGAAATTTGAGATCAGATCGTTGATATGCATTCCATTCGGCTGAGCATGACCAAATAAAGCTTCAGAGAAAGTCGAGTTCGAGCTGTTGATTCTTAAGGTATCAGGTTCGAGAACCATCACACCGGCGATGTTTGGTAGACTTGACACTCTTAGCTCCATCTTGTCCTTGACTTTTGCAACGCAAGTAGGGACATTTACTCCGCCCATTGTAGACGCAGTGTAATAGCCGAGCACCGGTTCGCCATCAAAAGCAGGGTTGTCCATATCCTCGAAAGATATCTTAGGAAGCAGATATCTCAATTTCGTGCCGTTGCGTAGGGGCTCGCCCCAGATATCCTCAGTATCGCCGCGACTGCTTGCCAGCCTCCGCGATGAGTCAAATTCAAGGAATGCAATATCTTCGACGACTTCTTCCACGACCCAGATGAGACCCCCTAGTTTCTCCATTACCCAAAAGCTTGCAGCACCGAGAGTGCCGTCTCTTTTCAGAATAGGCAAGATGTCGCCACAGAGGAGAACACCTCTCGACTTCCTATGAACATGGTTTTTGGACGGCGTGGGCAGGTCGCAGTCTCCAGAACCATTGTCAGTCTGCGCTCTTTGGTCCTTGACGAGCCGAGATGGTGCCTTACTAAGAAGCCTCGCAGTGATACCGCCCTTCGCACCAATGCCAGACAAATGTCCATTAGCGGCATTTGTCACTTCTGGCGACCTTGGTGGCTCTACAACAGCTTCTTGTACTCGTAGTTTGTTCTCGAGCCACGGTCTCCGCTCCTGTTGAATGAGTCCTAATATACTTAGACTTCTTACTTCTGCACGCGTTACACCAAAGGTCAAACAAGCAAGATCATTAGCCGCCACGATCGTCCAAGGTGTGTCCGCATCAGTGCGGAAGAATGCCTGCGCAGGCGGCGTCCACTTACTGCTCGTGGCATGGACTGGATGTGTCGATGAATGTTGCGGCGCCATAGCGCCGGGCAAGAATGATACTGCGTTGCCACCGTGAGCGAGAGGTGCATCCTCAGATGTATAGGGCTGGGCGAGTGTTTCAGAAAGCTTCTGCTGTAAGGAAAGCAAATTGACGTCGGTGTACGTCCGCTTGAGACCAAACTTGCGTGGAGGTGAGGGAGGAGTCGATTGGCTCTCTTTCTTAGCCTCTTGAGGTTCATCGGTCACGGCAACTTCTCGCTCCCTTCTAAGTTGGATTTCAGTCGCGTCCTCATCAGGTTCATCCTCTTCTTTCAGCTCGTCCGCCGCGAGAGAGAAAGTTTGATCGAACACATTCCTATTATTAAGGTTCGCAGGGCCGGTCAGCGGACCCAGCCCCAAGCCGCCAGAGTTTGCAGCTTTGATGTCGAGAGACGGAACGACTTTCGCTCGGCGTAGTAGGTCCATCATACCTTGAATCTCCTCATCACCACTCACCCTGGCCTGTGCGTGAGCCAGGCCTGCATTTTCCCTCAAGGCTTTGTGGCTTCGCAAAAACTCAATGGATTTTTGAATTATCGCTTGTCTACTATGAAGGAAATCTTCGGACTGTCTAGCGAAAGAGAAAGAATGAAGTGATTCTGCCGGGAAGCGGTGCAGGTCTTCAAGTAAAGGAGATGCTGGCCCGCTGACGAAGAATTGTGCAGTTGAAGTTGATCTGGAGGCAGATCTGGAGGAGGCAGTGGACACGGGTAGGGTCGAAGCATGCTGCAATGGTCTCGGCTGGAATTCCTCATCTTCCAGCACCAGAGTAGGTGCACGAGATGAAGGAGCCCTTCGTATTCGACGCAAACCTGAAGCTGGAATGCCTCCATCATGGTCAAGGCGTGCAGACCTGTACAAATCAGGTAAGCACCATATAGGCAGTCACCGGAACCAAGCAAACCTTTTTAAATTGTTGATCTCCTGAGCAGACCCGGAGTCAAGAGAGAAGCGTTTTCCTCCCCCAGCTGGAGCCGCTGCATCTTGCCCAGTTGCTAAAAGATTCCCTGTGCTTTTATTCTTGGGTAGGTGGAAGGATGGCTGGGTCCGGTGGTAGATTGGCGAAGTGGTAGGGCTTATGTCTCCGGTGCCTACAGAGGTGTAAGCATTTATTGAAGAGATTAAAAGCATAGCAGGGCCGACACAGGACTGTTTCCGGCCAAGAGGAAGGGAGTCTGACCATTTTGAGGATTCGGTTCGTTCATGCTTGTGCGAAGACAGAGGTCCAGCTGACCTGGCTGCCTAACAGCACTGTTCGGGCCTCAAGGAGCACAAGTATTGTTATTGGTCCTGTGCATACATCTGAGTTGCTTTGACGGCCGTTCCCTGATTGCGAAGCGGGATATGGGAACTGGGATCGGAGGAAGCAATTCGAAGGCCCAGGCGAACCCTCGGACGCAGAACCGCGATGTGAAGCCGGGGTTTGGCTTTTGAGGTGTGGCCGTTGTTGAGATGAGTGGCACGATGAAGGAATAAATAGCACTCAGCTTTCAGCTGCAACGAATTATTCAAAAGTAGATACTGCAGACTGCTGTGTAACGATCGACGCGAGCAAAGGCATGTGGAGATAAGAGCATGGCATTTGAGGTGCAGGTTGGCTGCAAAGTTTATAAGGGAACTGTATCGATATCCGGGTGGAGCAGCCGCCATTGACGTTAAAGTGATTTGGAGCGACGGAAAGCCAAGCAAGTGCCCACTGCATAACCACGAGCTCAAGCCCTTGGAGCCCGGTGGCCCTTTGAGCCGCAGGCGGTTTTCGATGTGCGGCTTGTGATTGCAATGCCTCACACATGACCTTTCAATTGGCCCAATGAGGAAAACTCAGTAAGGCGGTCGGTTTCTCCAACAATTCCACCGTCGGCTATTGGTAGTGCTCAGCCGCTAGAGCGGCATTAACTAATTAAGTGTAGCATTGGTGACATAGCTGTCTCGAAAGAGAAAAATGCTGGAAGCCAAAGTCTATCAGATATCTGTAACCCACTATCACCTGAAGGATAGGTTGAAGCCTTCGTCCCGAGACCTTATATGGCGTCGAGGCTTTCGAGCCATTGCCGCCTTCCGAGAGGAATGGACACCTAGACTGTCAATACAAAGCGAAAGCTCGTTGTTTTAGGCCCTGAACCTTTCCGTAGAACTCCTGCTTCCCCCTTCCATCCATCTGCAAGCATTCATTGCAGGTCTTGTGCGGGTCCGTCCTGCACTTGCGCTATGATTTACGTTTGCTGGTTCAACCATCAGCTAAACGAATCCAAGTTGTGGTAAAAGAATAGGACACTTATCCGGAGAAGCTACCCAGAGATTCACTTCTTCGATCAGCGTCCATTTACCTTGCCTTGTCAGACCACGCCGGTGGGTATACTAGTACATTGAAGCGCTTTGATCCCAGGACTGGAAGCTCCACTATTGACCTGCTTCTCAGAAAGTCTATGAGGGAAGCAATCTGCTTGCACTTGTCATATGTTGAGCCGGGGTTTCATCAATACAGCCGAGTCGGAAGCAGCTCTTCAGAGAGACACCGTTCTATTGTACATGAAATACAACCACCCAGCGTCTTCTGTGCTTCGAAGTCATAATAGGCCACTGCAGGTAAACTTGGTTTGGCCTGACAATATCTTGTACACGGAGCAGGTATTCTTTGACCAATTTGCCCGCTTGTAAGCGGAAGCGGTCCATTGGCTCGTTGATTGAAGCTGCAGAATATTTGGTGTCGCAACCGTGAGCAGCGCACCCAAACGCAGGGTGTGTGCTCTTGCCCTGATTGTTTGTGGCCAATGAGGGATCACTCAACTTGAAAAACCCCGTAATCTTGGTGAAGTCATTGGCAGAAGCCGGTTCACCTTCTATTTGGTTGTTTTGAAGCTGGAAGATTGTAGTCAAGTTCAAACGGGACCTTGGCCATCTTCAATCAGTAAAAGCTGTTTGGTCATCGCTGGTCCAGGAGCTCATTATATGTGTACCAAAAGTCATGGCAGTCTGTGTGGCCCCAATGCTCTATCCAGAACTCTCCAAATGTATCTGAGGTATTGACATCGATGCCATCAGTTCGTTCATTCCTCCTTAGTCCGCACACTGAGCAAATATGGTTAGCATTCAGTACATCAACGCCTGTCGCTGTTCGAATGACGAGTTTCGTTGACAGCGATATGGGCGGCTTCCGGACTTTGGCTTTGGTCATTGCGGCGCTGAGAACGTGAGAGTGCTTCAGCCAAGACGCGATCACTTCTTCAGTCTCTTGTTCCTCTTTTCGGTTCTCGCCTTTGTCTACAGCTGTAAGCTTCATTCCACCACTGCGGCCAGCAGCACCAATTCTCACACTTTGTGCCAAAACTTTGTCGCGCTTCCAACGCTGCGATCGACCCGAGATGATGCGAGCACAAGTCCTGTATGTTTTCACAGCCAGCGTTCCAACATTTCCGCTTCCACTCGATTGATAAGCCTCTTTAGCCAGCAAGGACCACACCTTCGCCACGAGGGAGAGCAGAACAGCAGGAGGCGGTACATTGGTCGGCCTATCGCGTTGAGAGGGTCTTACATCAATTTTATTCGCAGCCAGTGAGGAATATGCAGTACTTGAACTTGACTTCTGCTGCGCTTCAGCTGCTATGGGCCCATCTTCGAATTCGTCCCAAGCCTCGAAGTCATCATTCCGTACAACTTCTGGCCCTTTGTGTAGAGCCAGGGCCGGAGCTTTGGCTGCGGAACCCCCTTCTGTCGAACTCATGGTGCTATCGTTGCTGCGGAGGCCTGGGGTCCGTTGCTTTGGTGGTTTGACAGTGCTAGCTTCATTTACGGGTCCCAAACGGCCTTTTTCCATGCCCTCAAATTGTCTCCACTCGTCATATTTCTCAACTAACGTTGCGTCTACCTTAGTCGGCTCAGGAGCAGGTATATTCGTGTCCTGAACAAGTGGCTGCCTAGTGTTGGCGACAGCTCCACGCCAAAGGCCTTTGCTGCTGTCCTCATACTGCTCATGATCGTCCAACTCTAGCAAATTTGGTGTTGTGCATCTGTGATCAGTATTGGCATGTACCTTTAGAGCTGAATTGACATCAGCTTTGGCCTCTATAAATTCACCAAAGTCATCATCCATATTCCGGCTAATGTTCAGCTCAGTCAAATCGTCTGCATCAAAAAGTACTTCGGTTCCCTTCTCATCCGACTTCCAACGACTGTCGTCCTCATATCCTGCATTGACTTCATTTTGCGAGTTCTGATCCGGATGCAACGGCCATGGCTGCCAAGTAGAATTTGCTGAGGGCCAACGTGATATATCACGACCTTCGTCCAGGTGCTTTCGCAATTGGTTTTCGTCACGCTCGTGACTTGCTTCACCAAAAGCCGCCCACAGGTCGACAGACATCTTCCGTTGGCACCAAGAGATACTCTGCAGAAATTGTTCTGGGCGACTTTTGGTGAGAACCGAAGATGACTTATGCGAGTTTAGGTAAGGCAGTGTCACGAACGGGTTATTTCAAGGCACTGTTTACCTATGACGCCTCCGGCAGCAAGTGGGTCGTAGGCGTGACATAGCCGAACAATACTCGTATCAACAACCTCAACTCCTTCAACAACATATCCCAGTCTTTGGAACTACTGCCTCGCAATGAGGTACAAATGCTGTCATGCGCCAGTTTCAGGACATTGAAAAACGATGGACCTTGATGTACAATACCTCAATTGGCGTTGACTTGAGACAGGCCATAAAGGATGATGGCGATTACGATCCTTGCGAACACGGGCTACGCTCCGTGTGTTGGAAGTCTTTCCTCTTAACTGGGCCTCTGAGTAAGGCCTGGAGTAAAAAGCTGAAACATCAAAGAAGTGGCTATGCTTCGCTACGAGACCACTTTCTCAGGTTCATAGACAACCCAGATGACTTGTACTCGTCCACAGATCCTCTCGCAGATGATGACACGGTTTGTACCAACTACTTCTGATATTCCACTGCATCTGACTGACCTCGAAGATAGTCGCCGTGGGCTACTCTCAGACAGGATGAGATCAACCGCGAAGAAATATGGCAGGATGTCATTCGGTGCAACATCGACAATTATTTCTTCAGGGAGCCATCTACGCAGCGAAAGCTGCTGGATATCCTTTTCATCTACTCCAAACTCAATCCAGACACTGGCTATCGACAAGGAATGCACGAAATCTTGGCACCCATACTCTGGATCGTTTACCAAGACTCCGTCGATGTGACTGGGGTTCCTGTAGGCAAGCAAGGCGAAGAAGGCGTCGATTTCATGCTCGACGTACTTGATTCCCGTTACTGTGAACACGATGCGTTCAGCCTTTTCTGCGCCGTAATGCAGACAACGAAGACATTCTACGAGGTAGGGGAAGGCAAAGACTCATCAGCAATCATCGCGCACAGCGAGAGAATACACAAAGAACTTCTGGGTGCAGTGGATCCGGACCTGAGCGTCCACCTTCAGGTCATCGGTGTCGTGCCGCAAATTTACGCTATCCGCTGGCTTAGGCTTCTATTTGGCCGTGAATTTGAGTTCAAGGACGTGCTGAAACTGTGGGATATTCTGTTCGCAGAGAATTTGAGCGTGGATATCATTGAGATGTCCTGTGTAGCCATTCTTCTCCGGCTCAGGTGGCAACTCATTGACGCCGATTACACCACAGCAATCACAATACTGACTAAACTCAATTTGCCCAAAGAAGGCGATTCGGCAAGGGCCATTGTCAAGGATGCAATACAGCTTTCAGGAAGGAAGACACTTGAAGCCGGAGCCGATATAACGCAAATACGTACTGGAAAGCGACAGTATGTCAATCCACTAGGTGAGGATGTACCACCGAGAGTTTCAACTCCTCAGGCGCGAACACATCGCAGACTCAAGTCACAGCAAGCGTCACCGAGTCCGTCTCCTGCGCGCTTTGCTACACCTCAGCGCCATCTCGAAAGTCTGTTCAGTAATGTCTCGAGCAACTTCCAGAAAAATGCTGAAGGTTGGAGCGTCCAGAATGTATCGAAGGCTTTGAAAGGCGCCGTCGGTGAAGCACGCAAGAATTTTGAGCATTTACAGGTAAACCATATCCGCCATGCCAGCCTAGACACACCCAACGATTCGACCGGAAATGACGCATTATCAACCAACCCGAGTAGAGAGTTCCAAGCACGGCTAAGAAAGCTTGAAGAACGCAATATGTTGTTGGCAAAGATGCTCGACAGCACGCAAGAGACGTTGCGTAAGTGGAAATTAGAAAGCGCGCAGCACAACGTGCAAGGAGAGGATGTGTTCAATACCGCTCTGGCGAAGATTCAATTCGTGTCTGTCTACCTGACCGACTCGGAGATACCAATACCGGCATCGAGTCCATCGACCAATAAAAGGCCCGTCGAAGAGAATGGCTCTGGATTGCTCGACAGACCAACAGCATTTAATCAGCCAGAACCTCCTAATACAGGCTCTGAAACGAATGTTGCGCACAGTGAGCTGGAAAGAGACGAATCTATGACCGCGCCTACGGAGACGCCAGCAGCACCTCAATATGCCGTACAAGCAATATCCGCACCTGCACTACACACTTCTTCACCTCGTCCTACGCGGCCCGGCGTACGGCCGTCCCTGGCGGAATCTTCTTTTTCGTTCATGCTTGGAGAAGACAGGCACCGCTCTTCGTTTGTGCGTTCAAAACCTCTGCCCGAAGAACGCCGCAATGGCGTAGCTCAACCAGACAAGGAGAGGAAGGATGGCAAGGACTCGAAGGCTAAGCCAAAACAGAAGCAGCTTGGAGAAACAAAAGATACAAAGACCGCCATTGACGTTGCCGATCAAAGTGACGATGATGGCTTCACGATGAGCACGCTTCAATAGCCAAATTGCCAACTTTGTAGCATTGCTGGCACAGTGGGGCAGCGGTCCTGAGTTGTCTATAGACCGCCGTTGCACCAGGTTCTAAACTAGATACAGATTGTCACAAGCGATGGTGTAAAGCATGCTGAAACGCGCGCGGATTCCCATAATGATCGATTTAGCCGCCTTGACCGCGCCCCCAAACCCCTCATCCTGGCCGAGTTTTCCCAGCTGATTTTCGTCGGCGCGGAGGGATGCACAATGAGGTCATATGCTGCCGACTTCTCTCACGACTCTCAGGCGACATCAGTCACCACCCTGCATTGACTTTGTCCACCATTCACGTGTCGGAGATTGCATGGTTTCGCCTATGAAGCAGTTCAGCCTGCTTATATTTCCCACGCCTCGCTTCTGGTGCCTCTACCATTCTTTCCCCAGTTTCCAACCATTTTGGAGTATAAGCAGCAATCATGTCAGACCTTGACGATCGCCCTCGGGCAGCAAGGCCAAGATACAAAGATCCAGACCTTGATGGGTATGCACTGCCCCCATACACTACCCTGCTTTCGTCCTGTCAACATCACCAAGCATGTCAACAGCCTTACTCGTCCAACCGAGTAAAACTTGGTTATGCTGATTTCTGATGACATAGTGGCCCTCCACCTCCTGCAGCATCACCACCCAGAAAAGCAGTTCGGGATCCGCGAGACATGGCGTCCGCTCCAGACGACGATCCGCCACAGCCACGAAGCCGTAAATACTATGACGAAGACGAGCCGCCTGCTCCTCGATCTTCACGAAAAGATAGGGGCGGCGACCCGCGAGACGCAGAACCTCCAAAATCCAAGCCGAGAAAATACTACGATGATGGCGACGATCTAAACCCGCCCCCCAAATCCAGCCGTCGCGAACCCAGAAAAGAAGACCTTGTCGACTCAGACGACGATCGCTCCTACCGCAAACACAAATCCAGGAGAGACAGGGACCCGGACCCAGACATGAACGAAGGTCGCCCACGTCGCGAAAGAGATCGAGGGGGAAGGTACGATCTCGACGACGACTACCCACCTCGCCGACACAAAGATAGAGACGAGCCTCCACCAAAACCACGAAAGAAATATTATGACGACTCTGACGAGGAGTTGCCCCGACGCAGAAGAGACTATGACCGCGACGGGCGCGGCTACAAATCTGACAATGATCGGCGCAAGCGCTACGACGACTATGACTACGATGAGCCGCCTCCCCGCCGCTCAGACCGCGACTTAGACCGTCGCAGACGCGATCGTGACAGGGACCGGTACGACGACTACGACGATCGAGACCGGGACCGGGATCGTGACAAAGACCGATATGGCCCACCCCGCCGCGCCCGCACCACTCGCGATTCATATGATGATCGCGAACGCGATCGGGACTACAGATCATACGAGGACCGTGCGCCGCGACGCAGGGGTTATTCGACCGGTCGAGACAGGGAGCGAGACAGAGACAGAGACAGAGATCGGTACAGAGATGATCCACGAGACAAGCCACGGAAGAAGAAGGGTGCTTTTGACCCGGAGAACGTGGAGAAGTACGTCGACTTTGGGAGGAAGCATTACAAGGATGTGGCACCTATTGTAAGCATGTTGGCGAAAACTTACATGGACAGGAAGTAAGTGTGTAAAGACCAAAAATATCCGTTGACAAGATATTTGGGGAGACGTGGGACTAACACAAGGGTGTGTTGTAGGCGATGATGTAAAGTTGGGCGGAGCGTTTCCTGCCTTTAACAATGAATTATGGACTTGGGCAAATTGACACGGAAACGGTACAAGAGCTAGTCTAGGCAAGGGCAGCGACGACTGATGGCATGCCGGCGTTCAGGCGATTTGAGATCCGGTGTGCGCACAAAACGACTGCCGTATCATCCCTCAGATGCAGATAGACCCACGAGAAGCCAGCTATGTAGCTACTCTACTCAGTCACAATGCATTTCAGGCGTTTCGAGGAGATGAATCCATTCCCGTGCCATACATACAGTACTGCGTACCCGTGCTCTACCTTTACAGAACTGAAATGGCTAAAATACAACATTTAATACCCTCCCACCTCTGACCACGAAAACGTCCCTCCGTGTCTCCCACTTGTTCTTTTCTGTCAGCCAGAGCTTTCCTTGATCGGTACTCAGCACAGCCGCGATAACAGCCTCTTGTTGCTCAGGCCCCTGTACTGATTTCTTCCCGTCCATCGCTGGCACAGGCACGCGAGCCGTGAACTTCAGCTTCCCATTTATTTGCACTGCACAAGTCATCATGGTTTGCCTCGACTTCAGCGCTTCCTCGTCTTCAGCGGAGATAATCGACTCAGGCCAGCGCTGGTTGAAGACACTCATTTGCGGCATCTCGGCTGTGTTCGTGTCGCGCGTTGACAAATAGATGTCCTCGAAGCATTGCTCTGCGAAGGCTGGTGCGATGGGCGCAACCATCTTCACCAGCGAGAGGACGACACCCGACGCGATCCGCGGTGGCATGGCCTCAACCTTGACGTCGTAGATCGCGTTTGTGAGTTTGATGAGGTCCGACACGACGGTGTTGACGCCGTACACGTTGTTCTCGATTGTGTTTGTCACTGAGCGGACCGTCGACTGCGCCACGAGGAGGAGCTCGGCGACGGGGTCACTTATGCCCTTCAGGTCTTCCAGTGTTAGCTTCTCATCCGTCATGGCGTGCGCAGCCGCTGAAGTCGGATGTGCAGCGATAAGATCATCGACGAGTCGGCTGAGGCGATGAAGCCACCGTTGCACACCGACTATCTTCTCCTCGTCCCATTGGAGCACTTCACTAAGTGGCGCGGCGAACAACATGTGTCCACGCGTCACGTCTGCGCCGTACTTCTGGAAGCATGAGATTGGATCGACGCCGTTGTGTTTCGATTTGGACATCTTTTCCCACGTCATGGATGCTTCTTTGCCTGTTGACTTGACGAGCGGTGGCTTTCCTTCTTCGCGAGACTGTGTCAGGTCCTCTGGTCTGAGGAAGCGGCCAGTGTCTGGGTCGCTAAAGGTCTTGCCGTGGACCATGCCTTGGGCTATGAAGCGGGAGAAGGGCTCCTTGTCAACGTTTCGAGTTGAGCTGGGAACGTAGCCTTCTTGACAGAGGAATTTGAAGATGAAGCGGGCGTAGAGGAGGTGCAGAATGGCGTGTTCCACGCCGCCAATGTAGATGTCGACTGGAAGCATGTCGTGTGCAGCAGCTTTAGAGAAGAGCTCGGTGGAATTCTGAGCGTCCGGAAATCGAGCGTAGTACCAGGACGAATCGACAAAGGTATCCATCGTGTCAGTTTCTCGTTTTGCAGCCTTCCCACAGGACGGACAGTCAGTATTGACGAAAGACTCAATGCTATCCAAGGGGTTCCCCTTCTGTCCTTGGATGTGATCGCCCAGCTGCGGTAACTCGACTGGCAATTGCTCGTCTGGGACGGGTACAGCACCGCATGCGTCGCAATGAATGATAGGAATTGGCGTACCCCAGTATCGCTGTCTGCTGATGAGCCAGTCTCGAAGGCGCCATGTTTCGGTTGGCCGTGCACCGTGCCTGCGCAGGTCCTCAACAATCTTTTCGCCTCCTATCGGGCTTTGCATGCCAGCGTATTTCCCGCATTGCGTGGTGAGTGTGCCAAGTTCGGTGAATGCTTCTTCCAGATCTGCAACGGCAGAGTCGTTGTTGCTGGAAGAGGGCGCAATCACAACTGGTACGGATTCGCCTGGCTTATGCTTTTTCCAGAAGCCAAAGTCTCGCGTGTCATGCGCTGGAACGCCCATCACAGCTCCTTCGCCGTATTCATCGAGCACATATGGTGCTGTGAATACCGCAATTTTCGGGGCTGCTTCAGAAGAGAGTTTCGATGCAGGGTTCACAGCCTGTACTGGGAGCTCAAGCCCTTCTTTCGAATCAGGACCAAAACTCGCTTTTCTCGCAAGGAATTCCGAGATCTTCGCATCGGATTTTGCCATCTCCAGCACGATGGGGTGTGACAGAGACAAAGCTAGAAACTTCGCGCCGAAAAGCGTGTCAGGTCGTGTGGTAAACACGCTGACCGGCACCTCTGAGCCATTAGGAAGCTCAACGTCAAACTGGAAGGTCGCACCCTTCGAGCGTCCAATCCAGTGTCGTTGTTGCTGAATGACTCGGTCTGGCCATTTACTGTCCTTTGCGAGAGCATCAAGGTCATCAAGTAGAGCATCTTGGAACGCGGTAATCCGGAAGAACCACTGCCTAAGCATGCGCTGCTCAACTACTGCGCCAGACCGCCATGAACGCCCGTTGTTGTCGACCTGCTCATTAGCCAGCACTGTCCTGTCAACAGGATCATAGTTGACGAGAGCTTCTGCTTGGTATGCAAGACCTTTCTCGTAGAGCATGAGAAACAGCTTTTGGGTATGCTTGTAGAAGGAAGGGAAGCAAGTTGATATTTCCTACACTTTCTCATCAGTCTATGTACAGATACGCCTCGTGTTTCCCATACCCTGTCCCAATCAAAGTATGTATTCATGCTCTTCAGTTGGCCCTTCATCTTGTCGATGTTCGCGAGTGTCCATTCTTCCGGATCGACACCCCTCTCGATCGCAGCGTTCTCGGCAGGCAGACCGAATGCATCCCATCCAGTTGGATGAAGTACCTCGTAGCCTTTCATTCGACTGTATCGTGCCAACACATCAGAGATTGTGTACACTCTCAAATGGCCCATGTGCAGCGACCCTGAAGGGTAAGCGAACATAGGTAGCACATATCTCTTTCTCTGCGCCGAACTTGCGGGCAAACCCTTTTCTTGCCATACTGCCTGCCATTTTGCATCATTGGCTTGGAAATCTGTTCGTGTCGAGGCAGTTGTTAGCAATCGAAAGAAGGACCTGTTTGACGAACAAAGTCGAAGGTCGAGCTTTCTAGACCATGCTGGCAGCAGTCGCATGTCCAGCCAGCCCTTGCTTCACTTGTCCGTGAGATATGTGCTTTTGCAGCTTTCACATACTCTTGGAATGATGAGCAGATTTTGTGACATGAAAGAACTGCAGAAAGCGGCCCAGCTGCGAACGGCTTGGAGTAAGGAGATGGAACGGAAGAATGAATGTCCGACCCACTTTTCAAATTCATGACGCTTACGAGACTGGGCTTCCTCACATCGACACAACGACTATTGCGATGAATAGATCCAATGAACAGACCCTATATGAGGATTTCGTCGTTTTAAGCTGGTATTTATGATCATGGAGCCGTCGAGTGGCCATCGTCGGTGTCCATTAGCCCACGAAATACATGAGACCTACATGACCGAGGACACTTCACGTCGAGTCTGTCAAGTTGCCACACTAAGCAGCTCAGGCGGACTCCTGGAGCTTTCCAACATATTTTGCCGCTCCTTTGATCTTGGTGAGTATTGCAGTTTGTCGGCCTGGCAGTCGTTTATGGCTGTGATCAGCTACGACCACTAGTCGACGGACACAGCCCTCGCACCAAGTTCGCAGTTATGATGATCTAGGGCGTGTGCAACAGCGCATTTGATAAGAAAAGCAATTCAGTTTTGGATCATCAATGAGCATTGAGCCTCGGTACTAATGCTCGAGGCTTCTACCCTTGCGATGCCAGCTGAAACCGTCAGACGTTTGTCCACGAAGTCCTTGTACCACAGGGTCACTTCTTTGCCATCGCCTCACTGCACTTTGGATTTCACCATGTGGCTTAGTTACCTATGTGGGACTGAGCCGCAGGCGACGAGAGACCAATACTGTTGCTGGATTATTCTTGATGAATGGATGACCCTTCGTTGCAGGCAAGAAGCTGGGCATTGTGATCTGAAATGAATCCCGTCTCGAAGTGAAATTGTGCAATACCCGACACAGTAAGCATGTGCGTTTTCAATTTTGTGTTGTGTTGAGCAGCTACCTCTGGAAAGCTTCTGTACATCTAGAGTATTCTAGCGGAAGCTGACGATGGCAAAGCACGGACAACCCCCGATGGCGTCGATGACACGCCAAAATGACGGAAGATGCACCTACCCGCTGGCCCATGTTCTAGGAATACCCCTCGAGACAAGACTTGCCATCTATGCCTTTATTCTCGAAGACATTCATCGAAGCTCCCGCGCATGGGAAAGAGATCCGACTTCAGCTTACGATGGCCTGCTTCTAACTTGCCGAAAACTTCATTATGAAGCCGCAGAGCATGTCTTCAGCGCTCGCATCACAAGAAACCAACTTCTAAAGCTCGTTCAACTGCCTAGAAGCAGGACAAGCTTCTACAGCATGCGGTCGCTGTGTATCGAAATTGACTTCGACCTTGAAAGTGCAGATTTTGCGAGTCTGACAGAAGTCCTTGACCGCTTTCAATTATCCCTGCAGGAGTTGCATCTGCTCTTCTTTGGTCAAGATAAACACGGAAATAAGGTCGCAGTTAGTGGATGTAGCAACATGACAATGTGGTATACGGCTGAGAGCAAGTCTTTCTTGTTAGAGTCCGGGCAATACATTGAGAAGCAGCTCGGCTTACTACGCCAGCTTACTGTCATGCGGAATCTCCATGTCCTTCGAATTGACAACGCGAATCTACCTGTCTTGCCTGCTGCGTTCATGATCAACAAGCCTTTCCTGCAAGCTTTTAGCGCACGATGTGATGCTCGATCTGTTGTCCACACATATTCCAAGTCCAAGGTAAGTCCGAGACTACTCAAGGGGCTGCTGGTCAAAGTGAATGGTACGGGACACCCTCCCATCAAGGCACTGCACTTGGACGCCAATGCAGTCGTATCTGCTGATGACGTGGTTCTATGGCTAAGTCGGACACTACAACATCTAAGCTGGAGGGCTCCAAATTTCGATTTGCAAAGCACTTACAGCATCCCGCAGCGAGACTTCTATCGGATGACTGAGCGCATGACGCGAGAGCTTTGGGATAAGGCGCCGTCGCTAGAGACCCTGAGGATTTGTTTTGACATGCCTGACCTTCCTCACACTGCTGACGGATATCGACGTGCATTTGGGAATCTGGTAGAAACTCTGGGTTTTCACCTACCGAGACTAGCACAGCTCAAACACTTCGAACTTCATTGCAACTCTGGAGACAGTTTTGTGCACAACCACCTTATCGAGTTCTTACCTCATAGTTTGCAACGACTTTACATTTCTGGCACGACTATTAATGCTGGCAACCTAGTTAAGCAAATCAGGAAGAGGTACTTTCTAGATTCTGAACAGTTCGGTCTACTTCCGCTCATTCGACCGCCAAATTCAACATTCATCAATGGTTGCATCTATGGCCAGCCTGAGGCTGAGCCTGACTCTGAAAGTGTTATGACAATTCGATTGGAGACGCTTCCCTGCGGAAGTGTTCTCTGTATGGGAGAGCGGAGCAACGTAGAATACCTGATCTCAGGACAAGAAGACCATAGCAGTGCTGCAGTCAAGCTACGGCGCATTTTCTCGAAAAGGCACGACTACTTGGACACTAGAAGGATGATAGGCGAATCACTTGTTCGAAGTGATACAATACCACTGAATACTGGCAAGCTTGGATTTGTGATGTTCGAGTACGATGCACAAGAACATGACAGCGAACATGATGTGCCACTGTGCCACACAGAGGCAGGTCAACAAGAGTCTGATCGTTCAAGGCTCTTCCGACTCAATGGCCAGCTCCTTGATCGAGAGCATAATCTATACCTTGCTCCCCAGCAAGCCATGAACACGAGCTACGGCATGAACACAGGTCAAGCATGCCGCTCGAATAGTTTCGCAACAACAAATCGTGCAGGCGACGAGCTTCCAGAAACTGAAACGTTCTCAAATCATCCCACGATTTACGCTGCCATCTACAATTCGTCCGAGCTTGTACCAAAGCCTCATATCATGGGTCAGATTCTCCACGAATTCGAGCAGTCCTTGAGGGTATCCAGCCAGGAGGAAAGCAACGCTCGCTTCGAGTGGTACTTTGGCAGCGAAGATGAAGCAATGCAAGTTTTCGAACGGGAGCCAGTCGCAAAGATAGAAAACCAAAGGCCAAAGCCGATACCAACAGATGTTGAAGTCATGCCTTCTACAAGATGTCAATGGCTGTGCCCCGATTTTGAGGTCCATCCTGTTGGCTCTTTCCCAGCACCTGCTGTACCTCGTGATTGGAAACAATCAACTTAGCATGCAACTTTGGAGAAATCCCGAGATGGGACGAAAAACCGAATGAGAAGGCGAAGTTGCACCGGGTGAACTTTGACAATGACTAGTTTTGAGTGGGCTTTCCGTTTGCGGTGATCGAGCTTGGTGGAGGGATCCTTTTCTGAATTCACAACAGATATTCGGTAATTCCAAGTTCGTTTCATTGGTTGACTCCCGTCTGAAGAACATTCCCACAGCTAATGCAACAAGCACTACGACTTTTCTATGCCAATTGCCGCGTGCTCCACGTGCACCGGAAAACAGTGCTCTGTTTTGAAGGTCCACCCCGGGGTATGAAACGGTGGGGGCTCTGTGGGCCTACGTAGGTAGAGGAAGCTGCACTGAGAGAAATCGAACTTTGGTGCGCGCACCCCACCAAAATTCTCTTTTATCTCTTGATCATTGTTTACTGTTGGCGCCAGGGACAATTTATTGTCGTGCAAATCACGTTTCGAGACAGGTACAAGACGCAATTATGAGGCGTTCCTGGGGTTTTCTTGATCGTCGCGAATGGAGAGCCACCGCGCTAACCCTCAGATCTGGACTCGGCGACGTTGCAACATCTCCACGCAGGCACAAGGTTTTCAGTCTAGCCGGTTGAAGGTGACCCTGCAGCAAGTGGAAGCTCGCCTCTCTGTACTCTAGGCCAATGAGATCTAGACAAAGGAGGAACACGGTGACTTCTTCGAAGTTTGATAAGGTAAATACACGAGATGCGTAGTCACTCCTTGTGAGAAGTGACAAGATCCAAAGTCTTTCATAGGCGAACTATCGGCTAAGCGAAAATTTTGATTCTTGCTTGACTTCTCAATACGTGTTTCCCCGACGTAGGTTACGTCGTCAGCTTCCGACAGAGAAAATGTAACCCCGTCACAGCCAAGAAGTCGAAGGAAAAGCGTAGCTCTTTCGAGGAGCAGCTTGGCTGATCCGTCGGATTTCAACTGGACTTTTGCGCGGTCTCCGGCTTGGTCGACTGTAGCGCCTGGATTGCGTGGGACACGAAAGTGTGTTCAGCACGTGCTATTGGCGGTCCCATTCGCTTGGTTCACTGCCCGAAGGCCCGTGGCTGCCACACAAGAATGCTGGGACCATTCAATCCCTGCGCGAGAGGCGCCGAGGTGTGCAGCATTGATAAGCCCATTCGGCCTTTATCACGGGTTACAGCTAGCCTTGGTCCTTGTCCACTTGACTCGTTGCCGGTCATGCTTTCCCATGTCATTACCTGGATGACCTGCTCACACGATCCTGCCCGATTCTATCGACTTGTGATTGTGCTTTGCGTCATCTGCAATCAAGTCTCTACAAACTTGCTTTGGTACAGGAAAGATTCCTTATGATCTGACGGCCTAGCCTTTCGAGAAGCAGCTGGCTCCCCGCGTTTCGACATCGTCACTATCGATAACGAGTCGCCTATTCGGTGCCATAACTCCTCCAGCCCAAAGCTCGGACCAGCATCAGCAACCGTATTACTGCTCGCTTCCGAGACTCAAAGAGCTCTGATAGACGACCGGAATTGGTTGTCGGTGACGGGGTATCTCTGTGCTGTGTCACCTCACACATATGCTCTTCCGATGACATTCAGCTCCGAGTGAGCTTCTCCGTTTGGTGTTTTCTGGCACTATACTCATGGGATAGACAACGCCATTACCTTTTCGACTGACTGCATCATACGAATAAAACCATGGATCCGCGTTTGGTCGCTACGCCTTCACCTCGTCCTTCGGCTCCTGGAAGTCCAATGCTCACAGGCATGTCTCAGGAGCAGCCCCAGAAGCTCAAAGGGCGGCACCGTCTGCTGCAAGGACTGCAACGGATGTCATCGTCTCCCTCTCTGGCCAAAATGGGTCGGACAAGGTCAAGCGAGAAAGTATACAAGCCCAATCACAAGGCTTCAATTTCATGCGTCTCGTTGGGTTCCTCCCCTCAAGGCAGCTCCATTTCGCCTCCAATCCAGTCTTCATCGACCTTCGTAACTCCTCCCGGCACACCTGGTAGTTCGAACAGTGCGTCCTCCTACGTCGAAACGCACTCCCGTTTCCGAACATTCGACATTGGCTCCGCCGCAGCCAGCTCAGAGCATCTTTTGATGCGAACGACAAACACAACCCTTTACGAGATCTCTGAGAAACCTTTACCAAGACGAGAGAATTTCAATTTCTGGGCAGACCTGCCGCAAGAGATCAGAATACAGATACTGAGCTACCTATCTGCCCGAGAGATCATCAAGTTATCTGCAGTCTCCAAAGCATGGCAGGAAATGTGCTTTGACGGCCAGCTGTGGACAGTCCTAGACTGTCAGACATACTACCAGAAAATCACGGCCGACGCACTTATGAAGATCATGCTAAGAGCTGGAGCATTTGTAAAGAATTTGAACCTGCGTGGATGCGTCCAGCTGCGTGACCAGTGGCTAAGCCTAGGTACCAGGATGACCAATCAAGAATGCCGCAACCTGGAAACTTTCAGCATCGAAGGCTGCAAAATTGAACGATCGAGCATTCACTTTTTCCTCCTGAGGAACCCCAAGTTGCTTCACCTGAACATGCCGAGCATGCAGCAGGTCAGCAATGCTACGCTGAAGATCATAGCCGCTCACTGCCGCAACCTGGAACTTCTTAACATTAACTGGTGCACAAATTGCGACAACAGGGGCCTGCTGAAAGTCGTCCAAAGCTGTCCAAACTTGACGGACTTGCGAGCGAGCGAAGTACGAGGGATGGACGATCCCGAATTGGCACTGGAGCTTTTCAAGAGAAACAACCTCGAGAGATTGATCTTGGCTGGATGTGACAGTTTGACAGATGAAGCTCTTGAGATCATGGTCCAAGGAGTAGATCCACAGGTCGACATCCTGACTGATAAGGTCATAGTATCGCCGAGACGATGGAGGCACCTCGACCTCTCCGAATGTCGCCAATTGACAGATCGAGGCGTCAAAACTTTAGCTCACAATGTCCCCTTCATTGAGGGTCTAAAGTTGTGCAAGGTTACCTCCCTGACTGACGACGGTTTACTAGACCTGGTGTGTACGATGCCAAAACTGACTCACCTGGAGGTCGAAGAAGTGGAGCACTTGACAAATGAGATCCTAGTACGGCTGGCGAAATCGCCTGCTGCGAAGACATTGGAGCATCTCAGTGTCTCGTACTGCGACTCGATAGGCGACGTTGGAGTGCTTCCTCTGCTCAAGTCGTGCCCTGAGCTGAAATCGCTATGCCTTGACAACACCCGCATCTCGGATCTTGTGCTCATGGAGGCTTCTGAACAGGTTCGGAAACGGGGCAATCTCACAAAGAAGACTGCTCGTCCCAAAAAAGGCTTGGAGCTCATCGCCTTCGATTGCGCAAATGTGACTTGGGCTGGTGTACGTGAGATCATGCAGGGGAACTGCCGAGTAATGCAAGGCAGGAAGAAGTCAGTTGTCAAAGAATTCCTCCCAATCCACTCAGGCATGGACAGCGAGACCGATACAATGTCTCCGTCTGCATCAGCGTCCGCTTCGCAAGAAATCAAGCGTGTGATCGAGATCCAAACACTTCTGTTTCCAGCTCAGGTCATTCACTTGAAGGCGTTCCATATCTGGCAGCCTACTGTTGATGCGCATTACCAGCGCTGTATGACCGGTAGGTGGGGTGCAGCTGCCCGGCTTGAAGGTAAATGGGCGGAATGGATGGTTGCTACAGAAGAAGTGGGCAACGTTGGCCATGGTTGGGGAGCGCGGCGTAGGAGAAGAAGGCAGCGTGAAGCTGAGAATCGAGTTCGAGAAGACACACAGGGGCTCGTGCACGATACCGATGGACCCAACGGGACTGGTACCGAAACAGAGGACATGAGTGGCCTTGAGACTGGAGGCTCAAGGAGGCCTAATAGAAGGCGGGCAAGGAGTGGTGGCTGTGCTGTCATGTAACATGCTTTCTTCGCTCGGAGGCGTTCTGGGTCAGCAAAGCAGCTTGAGCAGCCTCAAATTGCTGTATATTCTTTTTGGCGTTTGGATCGCACCACCAGTAGGCGCTTTGACGAGGATATGACAGGCATGAGGCTTTGTTGTGCTTTGAGGTCATTCTGGACGATGTGTTGGAGTCCACATTTGCATGAGCATTTTTGGTAGCATCAAATTGACTGGACCACTCTATCACGCCTTGGTTTGCCTCTATGTGATGAGCTTTCCCTGCCTATAGATCATTTTCGGGATCTTCGCTACCGTTTTCGTCCGCAACCAGAGAACTCATAAGGTTTTCCTCGCTGGATATTGGGAGGTATATTTTCAATGTTTGAACCTGTGATAAATATTCTTCGCGCCCAAAGTATTCGCTTCATCACGTTTAAGCAAAACGTCTCATTGTCAAATCAATGTGGAAAGCATTCAGTCTTGAGCTGGCCGAAACAGTCCCGAAACTTAGCCCGATGGCTCGCATATCTCCAGTAGAAGCGTGACCGCGGAAATGGAGCTTGTTCCTTTGCCTGGCAGTTGACGCAGCGTGACGCAGCCGTGCATTCAGCCGTAGTGCCAGCCACTGATTCTAATCGGGCGATTGTCGCTCTCTGGGCAGCGTCACACACTTCTCTATGCTCTTCGCATGTTCATCTACCTGGCCCCGATGCGGTGAATCAAGATTGTTCTTCGAGAACCCGTCCGAGAGAAGCCGCAGAGTTCATGCTTAGCAGGAATATCGATGCTACCTTTCTAGCCACTGAACGGATACACAGCCTGCCAAGCGAAGATGGAACGGGACTATAAAGTCACTTACAGGAGTCGCGACGCCGATGCCAGCGACGAGGACAGATACGATCCTCGAAGTCGGTTACCGACAGCGTTGGATCCTCGCAGGTATCCAGGAGATCGCGACGAGCTGAAAAGAAACGTTGCAGAAGTTAAAGCGAGAAACGCTCGGCTTCGTGCAGAGAACTATCGAGACTATGATCCTCCGGCTCGCGCAGCCACGTATCGCGATGATGTTAACATTAGGAGTGGCGAAGAGCCTGCTAGATCCGGCGCCACTAAGACGACGTATTCCATAACTTCAGCTGGGCTCGAGAAGGAGTCCGAGGTCGCGGTGAGGGCACCGACGGCGTCCGGAGCGGATCCTGATGGAAGATCGACAGTAGCATCTAGACCAAGTGGCTACCGAAGAGACGAGGTCTATGTGGAGCCAGCGAGGTCTTCCATTCACACCTCCACCAGACCATACGATGATCGCGAATATGCTCGGGTGGAGCGTATGTACGATACTGAACGACCACGACGAGAACCTGGTGGGTATGTTGTTGATATGAGAGATGCCGAAGTCATGGATGTATACACTGGCACAGGTGCACGAGAATCTGATCGCGGCTTCGCCGGCTACAGGAACGATTCTTATGCTGATGACCGTCGCATAGCTTACACTCGAGCCCCGCCACGCAGGAACCCAGGCTACCGCCAGAGCGAGATCATCTATTCCTCTCAAGATGATGTTCGCTCTTCTGCACCGTCATTCCACGATACAGGGCCGTACATGTCAGGTGCTCGAGCATCAACGGCAGCTCCATCTCGATCTCAAACTGTCTTCCGTGAAGTACCCAGCAGGACAACGACACGGATCCTCGAGGATGATCTGGATTCCCCCCTTGCTGTGCATACAACCTCGCGAAGCGAGAGGATGAGAGACGAGGAAGATTGGGGCATTGTTGAGAGGAGTTCAAACCGAAACAGAGCACCGGCGATCAGAGAATCATTTCGAGAGCCATTTTCGCAAGACGTACCTCCGGAAACTCCAAGAGGCGGTACACGGGCCTCTGCTTTCACGAGCTCACCCTCGGACAATGAGTATGTTATGGTATCACCACAAAGAGATATGGCGCCACCGCCAACGAGTGCAAGATCCGTAGCCGGGGTACGAAGTCTTCGTTCAGCCATAGCAAGTGAAGATAAGTATCCGCCCGAAGAGCGTCTACGCAGGCGTTGGTCGAGGAGCATTTCATTCCACGATAAGGAGGCCGAAGGCCATAATGCTGGAGAGAGGTATCATGAGCCTCCTGGTGCTGAAGCTGCCATGGCTGGCAAGTATCTCAAGCACTACGATGATGATGAGGATCGGATGGACTATGGATATAGCACAAGGAGTAGGGGATATCAGTTGGACAGGGATTATGGACATGATCGTAGGGAACGGGATGACGTAAGATATGCGCCACAACAGATCCGGAACAGGAGTCGAAGAAGGAGAGATGACCACGACGAAGATGATGATTACACCTCAACATATCGCGAGAAAACGACGAAGACGACGTATTACTAGGACGCTTCGTACAGCCATGAAAGTGACGACGGATATGTAGAATGGTCAGCTCGACCAGTGACGTTCTTAGGTTTGCTGCACTCATCAAGGGGAAGGGTTCGGTGAAGCCTTGGGGAATGTGCTCCAGCCCCCTTCGCGTTTCAAGCCCGGCTTAGTTCGGCGGGCCCCGCCAATCCTTGCCGGAAACCCTTGTGGTTGGCTGTCCTTCATCAAACTAGCGAAGTCCGTTTTCGTCTTTCGGCCAACTGCATGGTCCGTGTCATCGATCGCTTTGCTCTTCTCTCAACGCTGTTAATCGCCTGTTGAAACTGCCTAGCCGTCCTAAAGATCGTTTTCGGCTCACGCTGAGCAGAATACACCCTGCTCAGACGCTCCGTGGCACCATGTTAGATCCATTCAAGACTTGCCCCTCCGTAAAGGCGAAATACGGTTCTAGCCCACTAGTGTTATGGTGAAACTGCTCAACCATTGGTAGAGAACATTGACGTATGGACGTGACTTTCCTTCGGAGCAAGAGAAACCGCAAGGCAGGAAGCTTTGAACAAACACTTCAGATCGTCCTTTAGCTATGAAGCCAGGGGCTTCTGCTGAAGATCTCTTCCCCAACCTCTGTTGATCTCCCGTTCTTTTCATCGAAGGTGAGCAGTCTGTGACTACTTACCTCTTTTCAACATCGAAGCTGGGCCTTCCACATTACATTCATTTATTTGCATTCTGCTCAGATGCAGCCGCACGGTCGGCCTGCTTCGTTCGAGCGAATCCTCTCATGGCCTCCCACGAAATGCGATTCACAGATGTATACTAACCATGCGACCGACCATGGGACGCCCCTGTCTGCACTCAGGACTCTTTGTCAATTACCCGAGCCCGACTCAAAGGAGCTTTTGCTGGAAAGACCTTTGGCAAAGCCAACCCTGCGACAGAGACTCTTTGCTCGATGGCGCGTGAACAAGTCTGGCTGGCTGTTTACCGCCGTTGTCCTTTTATTGCAGATCTTCTTCGGTTGCTGGCAATGCTACAAGTATAGCATAAACGCTGGCATTCAAAAAGGGTTTGGATGGGGAGTAGCTCTTGCAAAAGCCAGTGCAGGAGCGCTTTACCCCACAATGTTCTTCATGATACTCAGCATGTCCCGCTGGACGGTCACACTGCTTCGAAACTCGGCCTACCTATCCGGTATCATCAACTTCGACAAGTTCCGCTCGTTCCATATCCGAATGGCTATTTGTGCTTTCGTTCTCTCGCTTCTGCACACCATAGGCCATCTGTCTGGAACGTTCGCTCATGGAAGCCAAGCAAAATACCGTGTCGCTGTCGTTGAGCTGCTCGGAGACGACTTTGAGGATGTCACGTACGAGGAGTATATATTCTCACTGCCAGGATGGACTGGCATTGTCGCCATGGTTATCTTCCTCCTCATTGTCATGTGCAGCACTCCGCTAGCACGACGTTGGTGCTTCGAGTTGTTTCAGTACACTCACCTACTGATCTATCCGATGATCCTTCTGCTGATGGTTCACGGCGCCGGAAACCTCCTACAGTATCCTGCGCTTGGCTTCGTACTTGCATTACCCACGGCGTTGATCCTCATGGAGCGGATTTCGAGGCTCCTTCAAATCTTCAAAAGTCGGGTCGCTGATGTTCAGCCTGCCCACAACGATGTAATGCAACTCTCTTTCCCCGAAACAAAGGCCTCCCGATGGTGGTCTTACAAAGTCGGACAGTACGTACTAGTTCGAATGCCTTCCATTTCGACATGGGAGTGGCATCCTTTCACGATCAGTCGATGCCGCGAAGGACAGTTCCAGCTCTACGTCAAAAGGTCCGGTGAATGGACTAAGGAGCTTTCAAGGATGAAAGGCCTGCAGATTGTCAACGTTGATGGACCATTTGGTGCTCCTGCTCAGCAATTCTACCAGTACGATCATTGTATCGTTATCGCTACTGGTATCGGTGTCACTCCCTGCAGTGCGATCTTGGACGACATGTACCGCGACCAAACACACCCATGGGCTACTCCAATCTCAGACCCACATGGATCGGGAGGTTTCCGTGTCGGTAGACAACGTCTCTTGCCGCGTTTCGTCGACTTCTATTGGGCAGTCCCGGGTCAAGATATGCTCCCGTGGTTTGCAGAGACGTTCTCAGCCACGGCAACAGCTCAGCACAACAGAAACATTGGTATCCGGCTGCAGGTCTACATCACTCGGATGAAAGAGCAAGATCTCATGAGCAAAGAAAAGCTCGACCACATGTTCGCCCAAGATTTGGACGCCCACATCAACTCGGGACGGCCAGACTACTCCCAGCTATTCTTCGAGCACTACGAGAAGATGAGGTTCATGCAGCAGATCTATAGGCTAGGTTCTGGTAAGAAAAGGATCGGGGTCTTCTTCTGTGGTGCTAAGTCTGCGAGGGATCAATTGAAAGTGTTATGCTACGAGACCACATTGAGGGGTGTCCAGGAGGGAAGCGGGCTGGAGTACCACTTTCATCCGGAGGTCTTCTGAAGGATGCACGGCTTGTCCGTGTACGCCTCTTCGATACTGTGTGGAAGCAACCACAAGGCCAAGTGTCCCATCCATTTCATGAACCAGCCAATTTGGTGTGATTAAATAGACCTTACTACTAGACTTGAAAAGCATAAACATCGGAGATCTTTTGCAAGAAAATTGTCAATCATTTCCCCCTTCCATCAGCACTGCCCTATCTCCGTGCCTGAAGATGAGATTTTGACCAAGGCACAATCTTTCTCTGGCGGGAGAAACACCTCGAAGGTTCAAAGATATGCTCAATGCCCGACAGCATACGGGACGCACGCATCCCGTTGACATTTCTTGACAACTTACCTCCACGTCCAGTGTTAGACATTCGATGCAATGAATCACTGTTCCCAGATTGTATGTCAACGACGTGGCAGCAATCCCACTGATGCGTGTGTCTTACCTGGGCACGTCCGGCTTTGATCGCCTGAGTCTAACATCAGCACGTCGCAGTCAAGCATGATGAGCACGAGGCTCAAAGCTGTGTGTTGTAGTAGCCACGACGCCCGTTGAGAAGACTCAACCAATCAAGCAATTGCATATTGTTCCACTGGCAACAGCAAGGTATCCAGAGTGGACGGTCCTGTTACTCTACGGCCGACCTGCACGAAACTGAGGAGAACTTACCCACCACCAACGCAGTGCAATGCAAAAAGGATCCGGAACGCGAGTTGAAGCGACAGCCCTTGAGCTGTCACAAGCACCGTTCTTTATGGTCGTTACTCCGCAGTCGGCAGCACCTATGATCTTGCTGCTTGCCTTCAAATACCTGATGGCGAGGTGGGGACAAGCATGAGTTGGACAGACGCATATGTAAGGCGTTACTTGCTCGTTGGTGGCTCCGCGGCTCTGCAACAAACCCGATTTGAGGATGGGAGCTAGTGACTGGGACTGGGGAAGGGGACAGGATTGAAGAGTAGCATGTAAGATGCGGGCAATAGTGTTCAAATGCAGTATGCCGTGTTCGGAATGAGGTAGGTGCGAGTTCTGATGGATATCTTCTTATGGAAGCATGTGCTTGATTAAGTAAGAGTTGATATAAATTTGATGCAGTTGGGATGGTGTGTGTGGTCTTTCAATGCATGTGTTGATGAAGGCGGGTCTTCCTCTCATATCATACCTATGGAGCCAACTCAGACGAACTACGAGATTCTGGGCCATGCTTTGACAGCCATGATACGCCATGTGCAATGTTAATAGGGCGGGATTCTCATTTGTCTCGCAGCCTGCTCCATAACCCACTTCTTCGTCAAACACCTTCCACGATAGTATCACGCAACACGTTGTGAGACTGCCAGAACCCCGCACCGACACTGATCGGATATTTTCACGGTGTAATGGCCTCGTAAGCTGCAAGTATGCACATGGCACCGTGCGGCTGAAGAGTCTCGATCGCGATGGAGAGCATTGATTGGCCAAAGTCCTGAGACACGACCTGTGCATTGCCGCGATTTTACCCCAAGGCTGTGGCAACCTGCCACTTGCCGAGCGTACGAGAACAGAATTGCGACTTCCTTCCGATTGTCGGAAAGCAGGTCGTAGTTGCTGCCCTCGGCGTTCGAAAGGCGTGTGTTTTGCTCGACTTATACCCCTTATAACAAGACTTTCAACAACATCAGCATAGGCATCAGCGACAGAGGAATCCGAACCAAATATCATACACTAGAGGGCTGTAACATCAATTTGGCTAAGAATTGCTTCTACAGACGGAACTCCAGTCTCAGCTCCTGCACTCTACACTCTATTCAATCAGTAACAAGAAGTCATCCAACTAATATGTCTCTCCTGTCGCTGAGAACTCGTTCTCTCTCAAGCTTCTTGGTCCTCCTCATAGCCTTCCTACCGGCCGTTCTCGCCACCTTCACCTGGAAGGACCTCCCCACCACAATGACCGTCGGACAAAGCTATAACCTGTCTTGGACCGGTGCCATTGGTGCGGTCACGATCTATCTCAAAAAGGAACCTACCCCTTCAAGTTGGCGAGCTTATGTCTATCGCGGCGGTAAGTGCCATCCATTTCTACACAATGCACATGCACATTATCCTGCCATATCAGGCCACGCCACATCCAGTCTCTTCAATAAATGGTCCTGCCTTACACCAGGGTCTCTCATATTGCATTATTTCTTGGCGTACCTCTCTCATCAACCCCCCAAGCACACCAGAAATATCCCTACCTACCACTCAAGCTTCCGCTGACCCAACAGGCTACGACACCTCCTTCAATTATACTGTTCCTAATACCAACACCATTCCAAATTTCGAGACTGAACGAACCTATGTCTTCTCAGCGTGGGACTCTGGTGCGCCGGATCCCCAGCAGGAATATTCTTCTGAGCCTATTCTTGTGCACGCGGCCGCATCGCCGGCCCGGCGGGACGTCAGTGAGGATCCAGTTGTTGGTAGGTCGAGTGTTAGGTGGAGGGAGATGGGAACCTGGAGACTCTTCTAATGACGGTAGACAGTCGTATACAACCGGAATTAGATGGCCTGAGTTTTATGTCATTAGACCAACTGATGCACTGGAGTTGATGAAGGGTAATTGGCCCTCTCACTGGCCCAAGATATAAATTCACTATGACGACAAGCATCCGGCCCAAAAGCAAGCAAAACAAATCTCGCATGGAGCGGGCTATCAACGACTATTGGTAATGAGTAATGATAACGCTACGTGTTAAACCGCATCTTAATTGCCTCCTATGCATTATTACAACTCATGAGGCTATCGCGAAAGGACCGTGGATGCGAATATGCACGTGTCGACACACACACGCACCCCTATACACCATCCACACTATTCTGCTCCCAAACCAAATCCATCGTGGGACAACGGGGCAGGAGACTGGAGGATTTGCTAGTGGTGTGCGCGGTGCTGGGTAGATGTTCACTTCAAGCTCCTTGCGAGACTACGAGATTGCCACGTGTCAGCTAGGTGAGGTGGTGAAATCAAGGATTTACCAGTCCCTTCGTGCCTTGACTAGCCGGACCGTCACGCTACGGTGAGAAGTGCTAGGTGGAACACTTCAGCGGTTTCAAGCCTGCTGTCGAGTGACACAGTTTGCAAAATAACAGAGTGCAATGTGGGCAGGAGGTGTCGGTTGGCATGCGATCCGGCTGGAAAGGCGAACTTCTTTGTTGATGTTCTTGACACATTAGCAGAAGGTGTTGAAAGAGCATCGAGAGGCTCAGCCAAGATTCCTGATTGCTGCACAATTGTGTCGCTGATACTTGCCAGCCCTGCAGACCACCGCCGGTATACGTATCTAACATCTATTGTGAATCAAACTAGGCACCGGCAATACAACTGTACACAGGTTCTATGCCCCCGTCGCCACCAACATACCGTGCCATATACCTCATCAGTCACCATCATCACTAAAGGCCTCACTCGCCTCACTTTCCACGCTGAACCCGTCAGTCCCGTCGTTCTCATCAGAATCGTCATCAAACGTGTACTTCTTCGTCTTTGTGATTGTGGCGGCCGCCCGTCTCGCGGGCCTTGCAACCGGCTTGGTAATGGATTCGTTTCGCTCGTCATTAGATGCATTGGGCGAGTCAAGCATCTCGTTAGCCATGGCATCAACATCGTCAATCTCGTCGTCTGACTCAATCGTCTTTTTCTTCGCTACGCGCTTGGCGTAAGCTTTTGCAGCCGGCGACTGTGCTGGCTCAGGCTTCTTAGCTGGTACTGCTTTCTTCGCTGGAGCTTTGACAGGCTTCGCCTTTGCAACTTGTGCAGCTGATGCCTTCTTCGCAGGTGGTGCTTTCTTTGATGGCTTGACTGGTTCGCTATCACCATCGGTGAGGTCGAACGGATCATTGGATTTGTCACCATTAGCATCAGCCTCGCCGTTCTGCGTAGCCGTGTCAGATAACTCGTCGAGCTTAGGAGCTCGCCTTGGTTTTGGTGCTTGTTTCTCCTTGGTATGCGTCGGTACTGCTGTGGACAATGTGTTCTTTATAGCCGTGGGCTTTGAGGCCGCTGATTTACTGCTGGACTTGCCCATGATGGCGCCCAGACCTTCCAGGAAGCTATCCCCATTGCTATCCGAGGAGTATCCGTTGGTCTGGGCTGGCTTCTTGATTGGAAGAGCCCTGGCTGGTTTGGCGGCAGGGTTTGGCAGCTGGACTTCAGACTCTGATACGCCGTTCGTGAGATCTTCGTCTTCATCCTCGTCATCGTCCTCGATCGTGTAGTTCGCCTTCTTCGCCGCAGCGGCTCGTGAAGGCTTTGGGATAGCTTTGAGCGGCTCATTATCGTCATCTGACTCTGGCTTGATAGAGATAGACTTGGAAGTCGGCACTGAGCCATTAGCCTTCGGCTTCGAGGTAGCCTTTGGATCATCACTATCATCCCTTAGGCGGACGGGGTTAGCAATTTTCTTCAAGAGGGGAGGGGTCCTGTTAGGCAGATGGGCTGCATTCGGGAACAATCCAGTCTTCTTTGGGGGAGCAACATACTCTTTCTTAGTGTAGTCAATGAGGCTAGTCTGCTTCTTGAGAGTCGGAGCAGAGACAGCAGGCTTCGAGGCAGCCGCTTTCTTCGGTTTCGAGACTTGGAAGTCATCGTCACTATCGTCTGAATCTCCAAGTCCTTTTCTCTTCTTGCCGGCGGGCTTGCTCATGGCGAATTTCTTTGATGTCCTCCTACCTTTCTTGATTTGCTTCGCCCGTGCTTTCTCGTCCTCGAGCTGGAAGTGCCATTCCGCGATGAGCTCGTCCAAATCCGCTTGCCAGAGGTCTTCCTTGGACTTTTCCAGCAGAGCGTCGATTTCTTGCTCCTTTTCGCCCATCTGCCTTTGCAGACGCTCAACGCGTTCTTGGGTCAATGACCACAGCGGCATGCCTAGCAGATAGTCGTAGGAGCTTGCTTGGAGTGATTCGTCATCTCCAGCTTCGTCGTCTTCTTCGTCATCGACCGTCTTCTCAAGCTCTCCGGCTTTGCTGGCATCCTGCTTCTTGGGAAAAGCATCGAAGCCAAGCTTTTTCAGTTCTGCAATGAGAATAGGCTTCTTCTTTCGAGATATTGAAAGTTTGCCGTCGATGATCATTTGCACAAATCTGGCTTGGTTGGTATATCTTTTGAGTTCTCTATTGAGCTCTTGAAGCATGTTATCTTTTCGTTTTTGGTAGAAGCGCAGTCTATAAGCGTAGAACTCGTCCATAATGGCCTCAACTGATGCATACTTAGTAATTCTCCCTTCTGGGTCGAAGGCCACCAAGTTCGAAGTAGCCAGCGTCTTCGAAAGCTTGAATTTCTCTTCGAGGCCCTCTTCGAGTGCATTTTTCATGTGCTTGTCATCCAGCTGCACAATGAAGTTGACATCTTGGTGCGAGTTGTAGTCCTTGTAGTCTTTGATCCATGATGGAACCTTTTCAGCCTTGATAATCTCTTCGAGTCTCTCCTTGAAGTCCTGTGTCCAGACCCGGATGGGGAGCTCACTGATCTGAACCTCGTTGTCGGTGTATTGTCTGGCAATACCTGAAAACTTCCAACGGTCTGGACCGGCCTCAGAGACCTCTCCTTTGAAACCTCGGAACCATGGTTTCATGGGCAAGAAATTCTCGCCTCGCATCTTGCGCTTCAAATTCTCTACTATTTCTTCGGGATTGTAGTTTGGAATTGAAGAGCTCCAACCAGTCCCAATACCATCAGACCCATTGATGAGCACCATGGGCACAATCGGCACGTAAATTTCTGGCTCGATCTCCTTGTCGTCATCGGTGTTGTATGTAAGCAAGGGTTCATCTGCAGAGTGGAACAGCTTGCGAGCAAAGGGAGACAGTCGGGTATAGATGTATCGAGCACTAGCGGCATCTGCACCACCTTGCAAACGCGTACCAAATTGACCTGCTGGCTCAAGACAGTTGATGTTATTGGACCCGACGAACGACTGCGCTAGGCCAACAATTGTCTGCTGAAGCGACACATCGCCGTGCTGGTAAGCTGTGAGACCGGATACGAGACCAGCCAATTCGACAACTTTCATATCCTTTTTGATGTTTCGTCTGAAGCATGTATAGAGGACCTTTCGCTGAGTCGGCTTGAATCCATCAATTACGGAGGGAATGGACCGGATGTTGTCGGCCATCGAGAAGAGGATCAATTCCTTGTTGAAGAAGTCGGTGTAGGAAATCTTTTTGACCGAGAAGTCAAAGTACGTGCCTGGTTTGAACTGTCGTAGCCATTCTTTGCGCTCGTCTGCTTTCTTTTTCGAAAATGCCAGCTCAATCAGCTCTTGCTCGTCCTCTTGCATCACATCAAAGTCTTTGTGGTGCTTATCCAGATCATTAAAGTATTCTTGTGATTCTTCAGTTGAGCTGGTACCCAACCCCTTGTAGTACTTATGCTCCCATCCTCGTTCGTCCTTGTGAGCTTCTTTCCACGCCAGATACTCTGGCATCGTGTAAAAAGCTCGTTGCTTGGTTGGCTTGCGCGAATCACCTTTGTACACTTTCACAATGGGTGTGATGAACTCGACGAGGAAGCCAGGAATCTTGAGTAAGCTGGGAAATTGTGCGTGCAAGAAGTTGATGAGCAGACCTTTGATATGGGAGCCATCGTGGTCCTGATCAGTCATGATCATTAGATGACCGTATCGAAGACCTTTGGTGTCTGTATAGACTTTCTTGTGCTGCAGGCCCAGAAAGTTCTTTATGTTTTGAATCTCCTTGTTCTTCGAGATCTGATCGATGGATGCATCACGCACGTTGAGCAATTTACCTCTCAGGGGAAAGACACCCAATGTATCGGCACCGACGACTGCACGGCCTGCCATAGCCATCCCCTTGGCTGACTCACCCTCGGTCAAGATCAGCGTACAGAGATGGCCATTCTTGGTGCCTGCCAAGTTCGCATCTGTGAGTTTCGGGTCGTGCATTCGACTTCGACGGCTGCCATCTGATTTTTTGAGAATCTGATCTGCTTTCTGCTGAGCAAAGGACAAAATGTTTGTGATGACCTCCGTCTTTGCTACTTTCTTCATGAACTCTTCAGAAACCTGGCACTTGCTGCCAAATTGAGTGGCTTTCGTGGTAAGCTGCTCTTTGGTTTGTGAACTGAAGGCGGGATTGACAATCAGGCAGTTGACGAAGACGAAGATGTGGTTTCTAATTTGGTTAGGCTTGAGCTGTGCACCGCCTTTGTTCTTCTTCTTGACCACTTCTTGCAGCCTGTTGGTGATCTGATCGGCGATGTAGTTGACATGTGTGCCGCCAGCAGTGGTGGCAATGGAGTTGACGAAGGAAACTTGCTGGAAGGAGCCATCTGAGACAGCGAAACCGATTTCCCATCGATCGCCACACTTCTCAGTAATAATCTCACTGGCGTCATTCTTCGCTTCTTCGCCGCGTTCCTTCTTGATAGCTCTAGTGTAGAGCTCAATGTATTTCTTGAAAGTGTTGACGGCCAGTCTCGAGCCGTTGAGAGAGACTTTGACGCCTTGAACGGTACCACAAAGATCGTAAACTCGTCTTGTGAACAACGCAGCATGGTCATCGTCCAATCCTTCCAGCCCAAATTTTGTAAAGTCAGGCTTGAAGCTAATCTTCGTATAGTCATCTTTGGACGAGGTATCGACTATTTTAGCCTTGCCCATCTTCGACATGTTGTCTGTCCATGTCTGTTTGTATTTCTTCTTATGCGACTTGTCGGAAGTTTCAATGGTAAATTCAGTACTGAAGATATTGCAAAGCTTCGCACCATAGCCATTTCGTCCACCAGTGACTTTCTGCTGGTTGTCATCGAAATTCGAGCCAGCTAACAGATGGCCAAATATGAGTTCTGGAATGTACACTTTCTCTTTGGAGTGTATCTCAACAGGTATACCCTTGCCATCGTTCTGCACGCTGATCTCGCCCTTTTCGCGATCTATGGTGACCTTGATCTCTTTCATGTTGGGATCGTTCTGCTTGTTGTCCGCGGCATTGACCAAGATTTCGTCGAATATCTTGAACAAACCCGGCACGTAGGTGATCTCTCGAAATTCCATGCTATTGGTTTCTGTATTGTACACCCATGTCTGCTTCTCGGTCTTTTCTGTTGAGCCAATATACGTGTCAGGACGTTTGATAATGTGTTCCAACTGGGTCAATTTCTGGTATTGCTCTGATACGCGCTTCTTCTTGGAGACCTTAGGTGAGTCGCCCACCGCTTCCATGTTCTCGTTCACCAATTCAGCAAGAGGCTTCTGGTGAGGGCTCTTGACTGGGTTGGCTGTAAGCTTTTGCTTCTTGGCTTTAGGAGGAGTGTCGTTCAGTAACGACTCATCGTCAAAGGCATTATCAGGTGCATCGTCGGAGTCGTTCTCTTCGTCCTTAACGCGTTTCTTAGGGACAGTTGCTTTTGGTTTCGCAGGTTTGGCTTTCGGTTGGGCAGCCTTCTTTGGCGCTTTCTCTTTGGTCGCCACTGGCTTCGCCGGCTTTGCTTTCGCTTTCGGTTCCGGCGCAAAGTCAGAGCCGTCCGACATCACGTCGAACATCGAGTCGTCCTCCATCTTGCACCATGGGTTAGAAAATGGTTGTGGCACCACCAAAATAACCCAGAGAAGAACGTTTTCAATGAACTAGCAGACGGAGAGACCAAATTCCTACAAAAACGAATAGTTTGAATGTTTGTTCTCTCACTCTTCGAGGTCCATGTGTACTTCTCATTTAATGGGGGTTTAGTGTACAAATCGCGGAATTGGCGAAAATCACTTGCCTCGCGTCTGTTTACGCTCTCTCTTAGGCTAGCGTGTCTAGCCTTACTCTGCGGCCTGAGCCTCGTCCCCCCAGGCTGCAAGTTTCTACGCCATTATAGAGCTCAGCGGCGCTATTAAGCGCGGGAACCAAAGCCTTCGGACGCACTTTAGCTCTGAGCAATAACGCCCAGCAGGAGTAATGATGACACAAAGGTCACCGCCATGAAATACCCAACGATGGAATAGTTTGGCAAACCAGTTCATCCGTAGCACTGGGCTTATGTAGCTGCGCATGACCTACGGACGACATACTCCCATTAATTCACTAGAGAAACGAGACAACGAGACGTTTGAGGCTCATTTGGCGCTATACATACAAGTTTGAATTTGTAGTGAGCCTTTGAAACGAAGACCGAGGTAAAGATGCTCGACGGATTGTCTTAAAAAGCACAGTCACAGTTCTTTTCACATCCCACGTATAAGCTCCGCAGTGTTTCATATTCCAGATTCAGTGATGGTGGTAAACACTGCTTTGTTCTACCGAGATCTAGAAACGCCACCTTAACAGGGGTTCGGGGAACAAAGAAACAGAACAGATCATGAGCGCAAGGAGGGGGGCACGGCTACGTTCTCGTCGAGAACAATGAGAAATATTGGGGGCTATCATATAACCAGCAAATGCTCGACGCGATCATCGAGAGAAGCGCACCAGAGCGAGATTTCAAGCTCCATAGCAAAGCAAAGTTAGTGCATATCGATTGGTGTCCGCGACTTGAAACCCCTGACGCCGGCCCGCTCGAGCGTCGGTAGGCACGCCACCAAAGCCCGCGGATCCGCGAAGTACACCTACTGCTGCACTGCAGATATCGACACCTCGAACTCACCTTTTCGCGGTCTTTTCCCTTTCTTGTTGTCGATATTGCCAACATACTGCTTCGCGGTCTCGCAGGCGAGCATTGCGAACTGTCACTCATTTCCGTACTGCATAGCAGAGCATCACTCCTTTCTTCTGCTTATATTGGGACGAGACACGAGGGCCCTTACAGCCACTAATTATAATTGTAAAGGTGCTGCTGCCACACAAGCACAATGACTAGCCGGGTGGTGGTGGCTCCGCCGACGTTAGAACAGAATGATGTCGACCAGCAAGATCAAATTCGGCCAGAGGACATCCCTTTACCCACAGACTCGATGATCACAGTCAGACTGTCAGATGCCCAACTGGAGGCTGAGCCTGTGGGCGTCAGGACGCCTATTGAAGAGCAGTCGAAAGAGGTGAAGGCAGAGGAGCAAGAACAAGATGTCAACACAAGCTTTGCTACTTCCTCAGTGCCCAGGACTTCCTCGCGGTCTTCAAGCAGGAGCTCACATGCGTCAAGCATTTCCAATTCCGTGGATTGGGAAGGCCTCGAGAAGACGGAGGAACAGGAGCAGAAAGACGATGCAACCGACGAGGTAAGCCATATTTCGTACAGCACGGGGCTTCTGTTACTGACGACCATCAGTCCACCGCGTTGCTTCTTGCCAGACTCGAGCAGGAAAATAATGCTCTCGCAACCGATCCTAAGTCCGGCATGGCCACCAAACTGGGGAGGACTGAACTGCGTCCTATGTCTGCACACGGCCTCAAGAAGCTCGTCATCGGCCCGCAGAGACAGTCGCTACGATACTCCCTATTACCTGCACCGGCCATGACCGAGCTCGAATTCTGGGCTGCTCTCGTCCAGGACTATCGTCAAACTGTTCAGAGACTCCCTACGTTGACGTCGAACAAGATTCGAAGCGGTGTGCCGCCGCCATTGCGAGGTGTCGTATGGCCGAGCATAGCCGGTGCCCACGATACCCAGCTGCACGAAGACTTTCAACGCCTCTCCAACGAAAGTAGCCCCTACGACGGTCTAATAGGAAAAGACGTAGGCAGGAGCTTCCCAAATGTGGACTTGTTCAGAGAAAAGGACGGTGAGGGACAGCAAATGCTTCGAAGAGTGCTGAAAGCCTTCAGCTTGTACGACGAGAAGATTGGGTACTGTCAAGGTCTTGGCTTTGTTGTTGGACCGCTCCTCATGCACATGGGCGAGGCTGAGGCTTTCGCTGTGCTGGTGCATTTGATGGAGCATTACGACCTGCGCTCTTGCTATACCCCCGACTTAGCCGGTCTACACATGCGCATTTATCAATTCCAACATCTGCTAACGAAACACCTGCCGGCACTGTCTGCGCATCTGGTCAGGCTGAATGTGGAGCCGCTGTACGTTTCGCAATGGTTCCTTTCGTTCTTCGCAGTCACCTGTCCTCTCCCGATGCTGCTAAGGATTTACGACATCATTCTAGCCGAAGGTGCAACCGAAACCCTCATGCGTGTGGCTCTCTCCCTCATGCAAAGAAATCAGAAGAAGCTACTCGCCTTTTCCGAATTTGAGGATGTAATGCAATTCTTACTGTCGAGAAAGTTGTGGGATACATATGCACAGCAAGCCGATGACATGGTGCTGGATTTCACATCTCTAACAAATCTTGTTTCTCAAGAAATTTTGCAGAGCCTGGAAGCAGATTTCAATAAATCCCAGGTTGCAGCTGCCCCATCACCGTTGAAGTCTGCGGCTTCGTCTTTGTTGGGTCGATTTTGGGCAGGCTCAACTCACCAAGCTTCAAAATCCAACTTGAGCCTGAAAATTCCAGGTGACGTCGTCACTGCTAGTACTTTACGCAAGACCTCTTCAGGCAATAGCTTGACTTCAACCATGGCTTCCATCGAAACTACGTCTTCCGAGACTGGCACTGCCCCGACAGAAATTTCAGACGTCAGCAGAGTCAAAAGCGAAGTCATTTCCCTTGCATCTTCTGATACACCTCAGGTGAATATGGTCAACTCGTCCGACCGAGGTTTGCACAGCCAGATAGAAGATCTTCTGACCGCTTTGGGCAAGCTCCAGCATCAACAGATGGAGCTGGCTCGGGAGCTACAACGAGAGAGAGAAGCGCGAGAGGAAGAAAGAGCTCTGGGTCATTCTCTGCTATGCCAACTACAGAAGCAGCGCGAACAGGCAAGGAAACTGACATGTGAAGAAGAATCAGCCGATGTGGATGACGAGGTTGAGGAGCTCATCACTAAAGCTTCTGAGCAATTTTCGCGTACGCAGTCTCGCCGGGTTTCGATTCTACAGACGAAACATCAGTTGAGAGATGCAGCCGCGGAATGGAAAGAGAAGCACGATACAGCAGCGATGCGATGCCTGAGCCTAACGAGACAATTGGACGAGCGCGAAACTGAGGCCAACATTCTGAAGGACGATCTGAAGGAGGCACGACAAAGAATTCAAGACGCACACAAAGACAAGCAGCGGCTGGAACGGCAGATCCATGATCTGAGGTCGAGATCAAGCTCTGTTCCAGACTCTCCATCAGATCTCTACACACCTGTGAGCGAGAAAGGAGAGATTGAGCTGAAGCTTCCGCCTTCTGGCAAAGGTCTCCGCGAGTTCAAGCTAGGTAAGCCGGATACACCTCGGTACTCTTCGATGCCATTCGGCAAACGAAGCAGCAGTCTCTTGATGCAGAGCACGATAGCGACGTCAAATGCCGAGCATGCGCAGTCTCATGAAACGCTTCTACTCGAGCTAGTCAACGCAAAGACTGCCGAGGCCGTTGCCAGACAAGAACTCGAAGAGACGAAAGGCAAGCTTGATGCACTTCGAAAGATTATCAGCGGCGGGGCTTTATCGCAGAGTCCGCGTCCCGTTGACTCGTCTCCAAGCCTTAGTACCACACCTCCGGCCACTAAAAGCCCAGAGCCACAAAAGACGGCTCATGCACCATCTTCCAGCGTGGGTGGGTTCTTTTCTGGATGGGGAAAGCGAAGCACTTGAAGTGTTTGTTTGGTTTCTTGTCTTTCATTTGATGACATTTGCTTGATGTCAGTAGGACTTCAAACAATTATTAAGGCTCCATGTACGGACCCCGTCTGAGCGATCCCTTGTTGCTTTGACAAGTTTCTGAATACGCATTCTTTTATGATCCTTTTTGCTCCCTGTAATTATCTCGTTTTCTTCTCTTGCGGGAGATTGTCAATTCTCGGAGAGGATATTGATCTCTCTAGCAGCTCGTTGATAGAGTGCGAAGCAAGCCTGCGAAGGACATGCTCAAATATCTTGACATCCTACATAAAACATCAACCCATAGCAGTGAGTGGTCAATACACGCATGTTATCAGTTAATCTCGGAACTCCCGCCTTTCAACAATCTTACACTCGTTGCAGCAATATCTTTCCGCGAACCTCACTTGCAGCAAGAACAATAGCCCAGCATGGTGCCGAAATCTACGACATTGATACGTCTTACAATTTGAGCGTGAGCTACACATTAGAATCTATCCAGGCACGGAGGCTTGGGCGATATCGACTCCGTCTATTTCGTCAAAGCAGGAGAAGGTTCGGGTCGGTCGCTGGGGTTTCTCAGCGATAGTATCAGCAATGTCATCTCTGCTTTGAATTACTGATTAATATCAACGGCATCCGAGCCCCTGCTGGAGGATCCGACCAGGTCGTGGCATCCGGTCGTTGGAGTCTACGGGACAGAACGGACATCCGTGTTGGCCACTGACAGGATAACCATTGCTAGGGGTGGCTTGGACGAATTTGGCCTCTGCTCGCAGCGCCATAGAAGCTAGCTGACACTTGCTGTTCGTCGATGCTAAGAAGATGTATCTACTCAAGCTCAGCAAGTTCTGACGGAGGTTTACGGCCAGCATTATGAGTGTTTACGTCTGGTGATATTGCAGCCTGTGCTCCGCTTGTGGCGGTGAGCACGCAGCAGCAAGGGTGTGATGCGCTCCGACCGCAGAGATGGACTCCCATTAGTCGTCCTCAGGGAAGTCGAGGTTTATCGTTTTCTTCGGCCTTGGTGGTAGTCCGGCTCGTTGTGGTGCTGGTTGAACGGGTCGCTCTACCTCGGTCTTCCGCTGAGCTTCTGTCTTAGGCTGTGCTTCGGCAGGAGTTTGAGCCTTTGGTTGCTTCATCTCATCCTCACGGACCAGCTTCTCAACATAGAGATCCATCGCGTCTTCGCCGTCTGCTTCCTTGACCAGTTGCATCCTGCCTAGCATGCCTTTGCGAAGGTCTTCTGCGGCTGGGAAGGGCGCTGATCGGAGCGCCATCTGCCACGCCTGGGTGTTCTTGATGTTCTGCGTTCGCGCTTGGATTTCTTGTGTTGTTACTGCGTCGTTGGTAGTTTTTGGTCTCGACAGACCATCATTAGTCGCGACCCCGTCTTCGGCGTGGGATCCGTTCACTCCGGACTGTTGCTCAGTTGTTTCCTTGTCCTTCCCCTCATTGCGCTTCCTCTTCGCTTCCAAGTACTGCCGCTGCGTTTCCTGCTCAGCCTGTTGTGCTGCTATTGCATTGTGTTTTCCAATCCTCGCCGCGAATGCCAGCAAAGTCTGATAGTCAACCGGCTTGTATTGGTCTTCAGCCTCCTCTTCTTCGTCAGACGACTCGAGAATACTTGAATGAATGTTCTCCAACGCCTTCCGCAATTTGTCGGCTTCAAAAATTGCGCTCTTCAATTTTTGCTCGAGCGCGTCCTTCTCTGCCCGAAGGCGCAGAATCTCGACGTAGTTATCTTGGTGGGTTTTGAGTTCTATTAGTGCTTCTGTTAGGTCGTCGTCGGCTGCGACAAGATCTCGTCCGGCTTTCGGTGCGGCTGCATAGGTATTGGTCGTCGTGAGTGATTGGACGAGGTTGTTCAAGGATGCTTCGAGCGCGTTCAGCGGGGTAAGAAGCCTTTGATCCATCACACGTCCCGTTCGGTATTCAAAAGAGGCTGCAAGATCACTAGTAGCTGTACCAATGTACGTCTGTGGTCACCAGGCCACTGATTGCAGTGAAACGCGAGTCATGATCTGCGATACCATGACTCGCGTATACGCATTGACTTGCCCAGGCGCGTCAGAATTTGGCGATTTGGATTTCGTTCTCATTTCGTCTCTGTGCAATACACCACGCCGAGTTTGCATTGATAGCCGGTAAAAATCGCAATGCGGCCAGCCTGCCTCCGAAATGGCAGACCGTCTCAGCCTTTTCAAGCCTACGATCTTACTTCCGCGATGTAAGTATCTGACGATCAGGCCAGATGCCTACCTGGCGAAGTCCTTCCGATACCACTATACCAAGGAATGTAGGTGCGGATTCTGAAATGGATGAAGCTGCTGTATAGTCCTTCGACCGCTCTACCTACGCCTTCTTCTACCATGGTCCGAACATGACTTGCTAACCTGCCTTTGTCTCTCTACTTCCTTTTACGACAGGTTGACGCCAAGTGACTAAGTGCACAGCTGGGTTGGACTCATGAGGCCTGGTTCCAATGCCGAATTAGCATTGCCATGATGAAAATTTCACTGACTAGAACTACCTATTTCCTTCTCCACGGCTGCTCAGCAGGCGCATTTCGTACACCACTACCGTGGCCTACACACTCCAATGCCGGGCGAAGACTTCTCAACACTCCCAACTATGACTTTCGACGATCAGACGCTGTTCCTCCAAGGCTGGTATATCCACATCCCATCGGAGCACTTAATAGACGATGCCCGCAGCCAAGACGAATTGCACATGGTCCACGTCGACGCTGCTGGCGGTGCCAATTCCGTCATCGGGATTCGCATAGATGCCTCCCACGATCCGAATGTTAAGAGTGTGTTCTTCGATTCGCTACCAGAAATGATACACTTCAACGACACCCCTGAGATGGAAGGCGTGATGACGAATCCTATAGCGCCATTGATGAAATCGGCGGCATAAAGAAGTTTTGGACGTATCAGGGGAGTCTGACGATACCGCCTTGCTCACAGGGGCTTAGATGGTTCGTAGCGAAGCGACCGCTGATGGTTAGCAGGGAGCAGACAGTGAAGCTGCCGGAAGTTCCCAGATTTAGTCATAGAATTGAGCAGGCGGTGTGGTTACATCAGGTAAATGAATGATTGCCTGGGAATATAGATATAGATTTTCTGACATCGTTATCTATTTGCCTGCTCACTTGCGATTAGAAGCTTTGCAGTCGAAAAAGAATCGCCGACTTCATAGCTCGCCAGGTGATCGGCAGCCGCCGAGGAACATCCATAGTTGAAGGCGTGTGACAAAGTGCAGTCCGCACAGAGGTGTCGACCACAAAGATATCTGCAGTGATCAGCTTGACCCTTCAACACCCTGAGAATGGCGCCATAAGCTGATACCGACCATTGGAATTCAACTGTCGCGGGTTCGCCGAATAATGCTGTTCTCAGGGTCTAGTTGTCCCTTGTTGAAGCGAGGCGGTCGAGCTCACCTGAAGGTGCTACAACGGGAACGACGGCACCAGCAGATCAACGTCGAAGGCTGAATAACCTGGTAGGACGAAGCAACGAACACATTGTTGTGAGATCTGTATACGAAAAACAAAGACCCAAGCCAACTACGAATTCCTGCTGCTAAGGGTGCTGTAATAGCTAGCGCATTTTGACTAATTAAAGACGTGCTGACCCACTTCCCATATCCACCTTCCGATCTTTTATTGCTATTGTCCTATATACCAAATCTCAACCGTCGTCCCTGGCGTTTTTTTTTCTTTCTTTGTTTCTACATATTGATTCGGACGTTAAAGCATTTGCTACCCTGCATGGTCAACTCGAGCACGTGTACACGTGTTGAGTGTCGTCCTATGGTTTAAATGTCCCGGATAAAAGAACTACCTTCTCCCGTTAACTCATACCTCAGGAACTCATCGCCAGTACTCTGTCATGGCAACGTAAATCCTTCCCTCCTCAGCGTATGCAGAAGATAGAACTACAAAACCTGCTTTGGTATGACAGTAGTTTTCATGGGCTTGGACCTCAAAGCACTTCGCGTAACTGAGCATGCCAGTTCCTCAGCTATGCACGCAGAAACGGACATCTGATTCACGGTATCAGAGCAGTCTCAAAGTTTTTGCAGGCGTCAGAAGAAGATATCGCTCATTGAGAAGCATGAAGTGACAGCTCTGAACCCAGGCGACTCCTTCCCCTTCATTCGTTTGCCACCCTAACTCTGGTTTACGCGCAACGCTTTTCTTCGTTTGCTGCATCGTTTCCAATTCCCATTCGTCCAATTTGTCAAGGTCTCTGGTTTCCACTTTCTTTTCTTATCCCAATTTTGATGATTTCAGCCTCCTCAGTCAGCCCTCGCGAAGTTTACCGATTTCCACCGATCTCAAATTATCAAACACCCATGGTGGTCTGATGGCACATGAGGCCAGCCACATTTCACAAGGCGCAAGAGTCGAGAACATCCAGCTCTATCGACCGGGAGGTCTGCACCCAGTCCATATTGGAGACACGTTCAGGGGTGGTCGGTACGAGGTCATACACAAGCTAGGCAAAGGTCACTTCTCAACGGTCTGGCTTGCTCAAAACGGACATCAGTGTGTTGCGATCAAGGTGCATAGTGTCGAAGGTTCCCGACGAACTCAGGAGGTTGCAATACACAGACGACTTGCAAAGGACGAAGCCGAATACCGCACCGCCGCCATTGTGAAACTTGTCGACCATTTCAATATTCGAGGACCTAATGGCCTACATACATGCCTTGTCCTCGACCTCCATGGGCCACGCCTGGACGATTTGTGCAACCACGAAACCAAGATCAGGCCTGACGTTGGGCGAGTCCTGGCGAAGCAGATCGCTGAAGCCCTCGCATTCCTACACAGGCGCAACGTTGCTTTCGGGGACTTGAGTCCCGACAACATTCTGATTCAGGCGGACGGCTTAAGCCAAATGTCAATAGAGTCAGCCTACAGGATTCTGGGAACTCCAAAGCCGGAAATGGCGGCACAATTCAAAAGTGACCAACACGAAGCGCATGCACCGAGAGTTCTCTATCCTAGCATCGACTTTTCCCGGCTTGACCTCAAAATGCTGCAGCCTCAAGCTGTCCTGACTGACCTGAACGAAGCGGTACTCACCGATGACATCGACGGTCACTATCCGTCCGGCATTCACCATCATTATGCGTCACCCGAATTTATGTTCGGAGTCAAAAGCACCCACACAAAAGGTAGCGATGTTTGGGCACTCGCATGCACATTCTACAAACTGAGATCAGGAGCATTGATGGTGCCCTTTACGACGCGACACCTTTATGGAACTAGCGTTCAACATTTGATAGGTCCTTTCTCAGACTCTTTCCAGACAAAAATGCCAGTCACAGCTCAGAAAAATGTATCCATGTTGAATAAAGCAGATCTCGAAGCTAGCGAATCAACGCTTAGGCATAGACTGGAAGAGATTGGTGCATGGAAGCCATGGCACACGATGAGTCGCGATGAGCGACGCCGGTACATCATTTCGTGGGGAAGTAGAACATATGAAGAGAGCGGCTGGAACCCCTGCGAGGAACCAGATTTTGATCTCGAGGGCCGTCTGGATACTGGACTTCCACCGCCAGCGAAGATGTCACCGGAAGAATTTGACGACTTTCATGATCTCTTATCTCGAATGTTGAGGTATGATCAAGAAGAGAGAGTTACGATCGAAGCTGTTCTGAGCCATCAGTGGCTCAACCGCGAATATCGGGATTTTGACGACCAGAATGTGCATTGGGTTGCCAGATTTGACCAAGGGCAAACCGAATATTTGACACCATCACAAAAATGTCCTCAAAATGGGTACGATAACGGAACCAAAAACAATTCGGCTCCTAGACCATTTCTAGAATCGTTGGATGGAGTAATGGTCAACATGGATTCTTCAGATGGAGTGTTATATTACTCGAAAGGTGAAGCATTCTGGGACGCCAAAGAGTACCAGGAAAGCAATGACGCTGACAAGCACGGGGAACAATCGACAATCGACGAGACTGAGTCAACCCAAGAGTTCCATGTGACGTCTTTGCTGGGATTGCCTGTTGGATAATTAGGTGTCGAAAGTGATGGGAAACGAAGAATCTAAACCCCAATGTGGATGAGCATGATTGTCGAGTATGTACATGCTAACTTTGAGTCAGTTGCTATGAGCAGTACAAGACTTCGGCATTAGCAAACCGCAAAGTTCCATACTTTCTCAAGCTGCGATCGCGTTTCACGATAGTTTTGACGTCGAAATGAACTTCGCTACCTACGCAAACTCCACGAAAGCACCAACTCCTATCCGCATATGCTCTATCAAATCAGTTCGAGCACAACAAAAATTTCTGCACAGCTGCTTTCTTACCATTTGCGGAGCTTGTTCCTTGAGCTTTCAAGAGCCAATTTTAGCTAAAAGAGATAATCCTGGTCATCGCTATTGAGTTTCAGCTTTCGAGCACTTCTTTGTCACTGCATCTTCGTCAGATGCTGAAGTCATTCCATATTTGCGTTGCAACCTTTCTTAACTAACGCAGCCTATCTTAGGTTAGTAATACACAACCAATATTGTGAAGCTACGTCCCATGTCCTTTCTGTCGATCCTTTGCTGGAGCCGCTGTTGCACTAACCACAAACACAGACATCCATTAACAAATCTGGGGATGGTATGAACCAAGAGTCCCAGTGCCTGATTTTGCCATTGCGGCTTCGATACCGCTGCCTTTGACGAATGACGTCCGTAGCCGATGCATCTGCATCTTTGATACCGTGCATGGCGCGAAGGGCGCTAGAGGTGAGCCGACGGGGTCCTGATAGTCAGGCTCACGTCAAGTCAGACGCGAGGAGTCTCGAATAATGGAAAACGGCGGATGAGCGATGTATGAATCGGCAAGCTGAAACACGGAAGCCGTTGCACCGCTGACGCAACCGTCATACCAACCCAACAGGTTATGAAGTGATCGAAGTCAAGGTCGAGCATCTTGCATCTGCGTGAATGCGAGAATGATGATGATGTGGGATGTGTATCCTGTCTTAGCCCCCCTCAGGCAGTGGTGTGCGAATTCGTGTGTCGGTAGGTGGCAGTGCCATGCTTTCTTTGTTTTCGAGTCGTCGCTAGGTCTCCTGGTTGGCTTTGTAAATCTTGTGTCACAGCTCGCGGCAGCGTTGTGACATGGGTGGGGCTACTGTGGCTACATAGGCGGAGCTCGTTCGCTTGCACGATGTTCGCCTGGTTCTAACGGCAATCCGAATGTGATCGGCCAGGCTCAAGTAGGATGCTTCTAGGTATTAGATAGAGTTGTCATCTAAGCAGTCACGTTGTCTTGAGGATAGGTTCTGCCGTCGCGGGCCTCTGATGTCGACGGCAGGGATTCTTGAGGTTAAATCTTTTCCCCTGACCAGAATCAACATGCTTTGTAATTTGGAAGATGTAAAAGTGGCCTGGGCTAAGCTCACATAATTTGGAAGACATGGCTGTTTAGTGCAACCACTGTGTAACGACAATAGCAGCATCAAATCTCAAACAAGGCACATCAAATAGGAGCGAAGCGAGACCCATTCAGCACGTGACAACAAGCTGCCTCGTCCGGGCCTGGTCATCATCGATCCAACGAAATGGTTGAAGGGTTTGATCCAGTCCTCAAATGATTTGCCTGATTCGCACCATCTTGTCGTTGAACCACGCTCTGCGAGAGTTTCTCATCACTTGTGCCTCGCACTGCGCCATCGTCATGCCTCACCATGAAAAGGATGGTTTACAATACCTGCTATGGCTCTGCGTGGAAAATGCTTTCACAGATATAAAGCCTGGCCTGATTGCAGCGTCCGCTCCGTAGAAGCAACTACTCAATTTAGTCGAACTTTCTGAATACTTGATCCACACCGGCTTTTGCACAGCTGCTTTGTCAGTCCGGGAGCCCGCATATCCCCAATTTAGCTTTGAGACCCGGACGGAACCCTCAGCTAATCGGTGTATTGAAGGGAGCAGCATGGGAGCCAGCTTGGATCGAGCATCGAGAAGAGGGTCTGATGTTGGAAGTAGGCTCTCTGCAATCGGCGCTTCTGCCACTAGCTGATGTATCTTCCAGGACGGTCCACATCCAGCCACGCCTGCGAATTTGAGCAGACGGCGCCACGGGCCCTGTCGCCAGTCAGCAGGTCGGAGCGCCGCACAAGTGTCTATACACAGGCACTCCAACACATTGAAGAAGAGATTGAAAGAGCCGAATGCAAGCAGACGGAAGCTAAAGAGAAAAAGAGACAAGCAGAAGTCATGCTCGAAGAAGCTGAGAAAATAGAGAGCGAAGCAAGCGAGATTAGGCGAGGTGCATGCGCGAAACGGATCGAGGTCCTTGAGAGGATGAAATGGTGTGCGATAGAGGACTCAGAAGACGATGGTGAAGTTCCTGGTCCAGTCGAGGCACCCAAACCCATACCTGGGCAGCTCTCGCAGTCGCAGCTCCTACCCATCATTGTCCAGCGTTGCCCAAAGGACTTTGAGCCTGTAACGATGAGGGGTCGGCGACCAAGCTGGGTGCCGTCGATCGCATCCAACCAGAAAAGGAGTGATGAGTTCGAAAGGGCGTCGTTCAGATCACGTCGCCTAAGCTCAACGGCTTCCATGGCTGCTTGCAAGAGGACGAAGTTATGGGGTTCGGACTCAGATTTTGTACTTGCCAAGGTTCGACCAGTGGCGCCAAGGACGATCTGGGGAGGGCCCGCTTGGACTTGAGAGGGGACCATTTCCTATGTTTAGCGATGTCCGCATTGAATTGATCTTGACATTTCACCAATACAGATTCTTAGCTGAAGCCAAGTGTGCGCTTGGGCTCATAGAGATCGTCAATAGACTTGATCTCTTCGTCAGTGAGCTTGAAATGAATGGCCTCGACAGCTTCGTCAACTCGCTTCTCGCTGCTCAGACCGACAATCGGCGAGTGAACAAAAGGCTTGCTGAGAGACCAAGCAATTGCTACAACAGCCATGGTCGTGCCTCTGGCTTTGGCAATCTCTTCAATGCGTCGATTTGTCTTCTTGTCGACCTCGGACCACGGTACACCCATCATTCCTTCCTTCATCAAGTCTCCACGCGTAGTGTCGTTGAATGCTTCGACCGGCCGCGTGAGAAAGCCCATCGCCACCGGACTCCAGGGAATGCCACCCATGCCGAACTTTTTGCACGCCGGATACATCTCCTTCTCCTCTTCTCGATACACCTATACAGATTAGCATAGCGACTTCCCATTAGCAACAATGGGACTCACAGCGTTATGCAGGTTTTGCATACTGATGAATTCGGTCCAACCATTCATCCGAGCAATGTACTGCAGCTCCAGGAGTTGGTGGGCCCACATGCTGGATGCGCCGATATATCGTACCTTACCACTCTGGACCACATCGTGCAGGGCTTTCATGACCTCTTTCGGCGGAGTCCTGGGGTCCCATCTGTGGATCTGGAGCAAATCGATGTAGTCCAGATCCAGTCTCTTCAGCGATGCATCAACGGACTCAAAGATGTGCTTCCGGCTCAGACCAAACTGATTTACGTAGCCGTTGTTCTCTCGGTCTTCAGAGCTCATCGACCCAAAGTCCTGCATACCACGTCCCACCACGGCGAAGACCTTGGTGGCAATAACGATGTTCTCGCGTCGCCAGTTGTACTTCTTAATTGCTTTTCCCAAAATCTCTTCAGAAATGCCATTGGAGTATACGTTTGCCGTGTCATAGAAGTTAAGCTTCTTCTTGTAGCAGTAGTCCAGGATTGGCAGAGCTTGCTCTTCGGGGATCGTCCACTTCCATGATCCTTCCGGGTTGCCATACGACATGCATCCGACGCAGATGCGGGAGACTCGCAGGCCCGACTCTCCTAGATTCGTGAACTCCATTGGTTTGGCCATTTGTTAGATTCCCAGGAGTGCTGGTGACTTCAATTGCTGTGATTCAACGTGGTGGGAACGGACATGGAGGGGCACAGATATTTATGCTGCCCACAACGCTTCTGTCGTCATTCACTGTGGAGAGCATAGCTTCGAAAAGCTCGGAGGTTTCGAACATAGTTGTGTTAAGTCCGCCTGTTTCCCAATTTCAAACTTGAGCAAATCTTCAGCATGTAAATGGCTTTTATTTTTGGGGAAAGTTCAGTACGCGTCGGTCTCTTTCTGATGCCCTGCATAATGTTAGACACACCGAAAGAGAAATAGTCGCGCCTCGAGTTGTGGGCTCAGCCCGAAGCCTGCCTTAATCCTGGCTTGAGATTAGCTTGATGAGCCATGTCTACTCGGCCTAAGGTTGGATCTCTTTGCATGTCAACTAACGGATTGACGTAGATACAAAGTAGATATTCGTCCTGCAGCACCGCGCTTCGCGTTATCACACCCATGCTTTGAAGCACCTACCCGGAGCTTGAGGTAAGACGCACGGAGAATTATGTACTGTGTTGACCTTCGTGACGTGTCGGCAAGGTTGCCGACATGCTGACTTCCATGTCAACGGTCACAGTACCGACACTTGCGCTTCTTGCCATCTGTCAGACAAACAAAGAACAGTCCTGACTGCTATTACGCCAATGAGATGGCCTACATCTGTCGAAGTACAGGATCGATCGAAGAATGTCAGTCGAGGTTGGTGGTGACAAAGGAGTTGCAACCGCGCTACGTTGCATTTGTAGGTAAACGTTTTGAGTCTTCGTGAGAAAGTGACGATTATCAACAATTAACAAGAGCATCTGCTCAGCCTCAGATCACTCCCTGCCGCTGCTTCTGTCACATTCAGTCGCGGCCGATGGCAAGATGTCCCAGCTTTACTTATTACTGATCCTAGTTCCTTCACGTCTCAGATACGCTTCAGAGACCCGAGCATTTTCTTTGTGTCGGCTTAAAGATACCTTTCTTAATCCTTGAATTGCACCCGTTACTGTACAGCAAGCAGTTTGGTGGCAGTAATGGTCCCTAGTTCGATTCACGACCCTTCTCCTCGTTCGTCCTTCGTCAAGTCCGACTTTGTCTCAAAGAAGATCACTCACTTTGTTCATTTTTGCTTCTATGAGAGCACTGAAAGTCCAATTATGGGTCCTTCTCGCTGGTATTCCAAAGTCTCCACTGTTGAGCGGAAGGAGACGCGACATGCTAGCTTTGCATCCTCGACAGAGGAATTCCCTCGAACGAAAATTATTGCCTCCGACAACGAGCCCGATTTGCCTAGCCCGAGTCTTTCCTGGCACGACGACCCAGCGAATCCTCATAACTGGCCTCGCGTGAGGAAGTACATCGTCACCATCCTGCTGTCTGCATTTTCCTTTAATACACTTATGTCCTCGACCATGCTAGCTCCGGCGCTTCCTCAGGTGAAACATGACCTCAATATATCAACAGATGCCGGAACCCAGCTAGTATTGTCAGTCTACGTGCTGGCATACGCAGTCGGTTACTTTCTTTGGGCACCTTTGAGCGAAGTCTACGGCAGAAACTCTATATTACAAGTGGCAAGCGCGTGGTTCTGCATGTGGAATCTTGTCTGCGGCTTCTCAAAGAATGTAGCCACTATTACGGCTGGCCGTCTGTTCTCTGGCGCCGGAGCAGCATCGAACCTGGCTCTTGGTACAGGAGCGATGGCGGATATCTGGCGGCCTGCTCAACGAGGTTGGTCTCTTGCTGTGTTATCAACGGTTACGCTGCTAGGACCTTGCATAGGTCCCATTATTGGTGGCACAATTGCCGAGCTGTCTTCCTGGCGTTGGGCATTCTGGTCGACTTCGGTCTTCAATGCATTGCTGCAGCTCGTCTCCCTGAGATTCCTGCATGAGAGCCATGCAGCTACGCTTTTGCGGCGACGAGTTAAACTGGGAAGCGGCAGTAGCGGTCAAGATGCCTCAGCTGCATCTCCGCAAATCACCACAAGCGTGCTGACTTCAGCATTGAAGCGACCCTTCTTATTGACCTTCACTCAGCCAGCTTCACTGGGCATCATCGTCTATACTGGGATTGCTTTTGGTTCATTGTACATCCTACTCGCTGTCATACCAATTGCATTCACGGAAGTTTACCAGCAACCGTTGAACGTGGCGTCACTCAACTACCTCTCTTTCGGCATTGGCACGACCGTTGGTGCTCAATTATGTGCACATACCATCGACTATCTGTATCGGCGTAATATTGAACAACACAATCGCGGTGTCGATATAGAACCTAACGGTGAGATAAGATCGCCAGAAAAGAGACCGAGCTCTACGGCGCCTACCGAGCATCGACTGTATCCATTCATACCAACCGTCTTTCTGATAATGTTTGGGCTGACAATCTTTGGCTGGAGTTTACACGCCCATAAACACTGGATTGCACCTAACATTGGCATTGCTATCTTCGGGCTTGGCAGTCAGGCAATGACGCAGTGTACGAACGCATATATCATCGACACATTCAGCGACATATCGCCGGCGCCAATGAAAACCATTTCTGCGAACGGACCAGATGGCATGAGTATCAACTGGTCTGCTTCGGCCATGGCATCAATATGGGCAGCTAAATCCTTGGGAGGGTTTGCATTTCCTCTGTTCTCAATCGACATTATCCGGCATATGGGCTGGGGCTGGAGTTGCACGTTGTTGGCCTTGCTCAACGCGAGTGTTGGGGTACCAATTGGCATCCTCCTTCTGACATATGGAAGAAAGCTTAGGAGCAAAGGGCAGGAACGAATCGAAAGGAGGGTGCAAGCGAATAACATGTAGATTTTGATTCTGTCCTATGCTGCGGCATTTTATAAATAGGAATACCATGCATCTTCATATGGAAAAGACTAAAACGTAGTGCGGACAGAGTACAAAAGTTGGCCGATTGCTCAGCAGAAAAGCAGGAGAAGCGACAGGACAAGTGGAGGGAGGCCTGAGGTCTGCAAAGCATGACGTTTTGGGAGCCGTAAAGCGTGTGAGCTGCATGCACTTTTGACGTTCCCCTGAGAATTCTAGGCCGAAAAGACGAAGCACGGACTTTTCTCACAGCTGCGAGACCTTTTCCGCTTGGCGTCATTCCTGCCTCTGAATTTGGGGCAAAGCAACCCACTCGAAGTTCAGGAGCTCCACAAGCCTTCAAGCTCCATCCGAGTCGTTCCCAGCTCTCGCAGCTCCAGTCCCTTCCCCCTTCCGTCACTCATGAGCGCAACTCATGCGATGGCTGCTCCTGCCACTGAGAGCCGCTGGTGCAGCTACTGTCACCCATTACTTTCCTACCTCTTTCCCAGCTCCTGCTTTGCTTTTCCCTTTTCTTCGTGATTTCCCTCGCGTGCCTGCCAGTCTGACCCTGGCTTAAGACGGCTCTTGCCCACCTTTTACTATCGCTCCTGCTTTACACACATTACTGCCCCTTCTCTCACCATGGCTCCACGCAGACGCAGACAAGACGAGGATGATGACGACGACGAGGAAGAGGAGCTACAAGCTCTTCCTAGTGACGATGATGAAGAGGAAGAAGAGTAAGTCATTTAGTTGCCAGCTTTCCAGCAGACCTATCTACCTTCCGTCATTCAGCTTACTAGTAGCATTGCCTATAATCCACCACAAGCAGGCTGAATCAGAGCGCCTCGAAAAGCGCGCAACTTCACTGCTGTGGCATCTGCTTTGACATCTGCTTTGTACAGCAGTTTCAATGTAGATGGCGTTTGCAACACGGCCTACTGTGTATACTATCCAAGCCTTACGCGTTGCTCTGGGTCACTAATTCTCCAGCTAACACCTTTTCAGATACGAGGACTCTGTAGATGAGGACGAAGAAGAGGAGAATGAGGAAGAGGACGAAGAAGAAGGTGGTGAAGGTGAAGAGGGTGATGAGGAGGAAGAAGGTAAGCAATGTGGTTGCTCACATGCAACACCTTTGTGCTAATCAAATGATTTGCAGCCGCTGCCCCAAGCAAAAAGCGCAAGCTAGAGGATGGCGCCGACTCTTCAGCTAAGAAGACAAAGACCGAAGGTGAAGAGGATGAGGAGGCAGAAGAGGAGGAAGAAGACGCAGCCGAGGCCCCTGAAGACGACGAAGACGAGCAGGAGCAGGAAGAAGATGAACCTGCCGTCAAGACCAAGGTCATCTCAGGCTCCGAAAGTAAGCAGAGCGCAGCCGAAGCAAAAGATGAAGAGTACGAGGAGGAGGAGGCCTAGCGCAAGAATGCCCTCGGAAAGGCGGTCCAAAAGCCCCACAGCCAATCACAATGCATTCGACCTATCCTAATTGTCAGTCCCGTATCGCTTCAATTCTATTCATCCCACCCAATGTCCACCATTGACTTTAATGATCTGCCCATTGACCCAACGGGAATCAGGCCCAGCAAGGAACGCAAAAGCAGCTGCCACATCAGCTGGCTCGGCGATCCTATTGAACGGATTCATGCTAGCCATCTGCTTGAGCACGGCCTCAGGTTTCCCCTCGAGGAACAAATCCGTTCCAGTGGGGCCTGGAGCAATACAGTTGACTGTGATACCTTTCTTTGCCAGATCCTTGGCCAACGTCCTCGTCATCTGATCAATCGCGCCCTTCGTGGAGCAATAGAGGAAATACGGCGGCGTGACCGTGCTAGCAAAGTTCTGCGTTGTCGACACGAATATGATACGACCACCCTCGCCCATATAGGGAACTGCCTTCTGAGCCAAGAACATCGGCCCTTTGACGTTCAAGTTGAACGACTTCTCAAAGTCTGCCTCGGTGACGTGCTCCAAGTCCTTCAGTGTGAGCACGGCAGCATTGGGAACGAGTATATCGATCTTCTTGTGCTTTTCGATCGTGGCCTTGATCAGGCTGTCGATGCCGGCCAGGCTTCCTCCGTCTGCTTGCACGGCTGTCGCATTGTCCGGACCAAGGACCTTCACGAACGATTCTGCTGCTTCAGCATCGCTTCCGAACGAAGCGACGACTTTGGCGCCCATGCTAATGAGGTGTTTGGCTGTGCTGAAGCCGATGCCCTTCGTGCCGCCTGTAATCACGGCGACTTTTCCGGCGAGTGTTGCTGACATGTTGCTGGATTTGAGGTCGCCCTAAAAGGTGGTTGCGGGTATGATTGTGCTTGGGAACGTCTCTGGGTAGATAGAGACGTCTCGTACGACTTTGTAAGTCTCTCGAAGAACTTCTTCAATGATTACCCAACCCTGCTTGAATTCTGTGATGTCGGAGGAGTACAGAGCAGCATGCTGCCTGCCTACTTATACGCCTATTCTCCATTGCCTAGAACAAAGTAATAGACGTAGATAACGATGGACTTGAAGCCGTAAAGTCTCCTACTTCCACAACTTCGTACATCGAGCATGGTTCTCAAAGCGACATCATATGTTTTAGCCCCGTTCTTGATCCAGTGGGCTTACGTTTGTGTCGAGACATGTGCCATGCTTCGAAATAGTGTCATGGAGGGTCTGCAGGCCAAACTGCTTCGAGGGCTCGTAACCATCAGTGGTGTAGTAAGCCAGCAGAACAGAAGAGGAAATTACGTCGTCCGGATCTACGCAAAGACCGATACTTTACTACTTCCGTTCATCCCTCTCGGATGACTTATCGAGATCAACCGGCCGGTCTATCTACACACGCGCAATTGCATCTGCCAAAATACTCAACGCTTTTTCATATACTCTCCGCATCTACTAGGTCAAGTCTCTGATGGACGAGACGAGCGCCCTAGGAATTTAAGTCGCCTTTGATGACCATCGTGCACGTTCGTTGTCACCAAGCTCAATGATTATGAGACCAGCCCGTCAGGCCCAGGCCATGCTGTCCGCTTCCAAACGCTCATTACGACATTCCACAAAGCGCATGGTATATTTTCGACAGAAGCCGGCGGACTGCTCACGCACGATACAAGTCAAGGATACACATGCAAGTGCGGCAGGCACACTGTGATCGCACTAGCCAATGTCGAGCGAGTCCTCACGATCCCTCTGATCTGCTTGACAAATTTGCAATTTGCTTCATCTTAATCACATCCCTGCCTCGAATATAATGTCGCTCAAGTTCTAGTGGGCCCTGGTTTGGCGGTTCTTGCTGCGTGGTTGAGGATGACATCTAGTCGAGACAGACCATCTGAGAAAGAAGACTGTTCTTTGTCGAGGACTTTGATCAGCATTCGTCTTGATATCTTTTTCGTTCCGGTCCTGCAACTTAAACATGCGGCTGTTTCGGGAAACAGACCGAGGCCACGGCTCAGGCTGGCTCGAGACACAAATGTTGGTATTATCGAGGTGAAGAATGCGCCACGGCAGCTTGAAGAACTTGCTCAAGGACTTTGTCCCACTAGATCTGTTGAACTCGTTAACGAAAATGTGAATATGAGCTCATTGTGCTTGCACATGGCGCTGAGTGGGAGCAACACCAATTCTTCAAATGGCTAGATCTGACAATGTTGATAGCGTTGATGGTTTTGGAACATCCCACGTTATCTCTGCATCGATATGTGTCTTTCACAAAAGTAGCTCGTAGGTCAATGAGAGAAGCAAGCCTCGACGTTTGTATTAGAGCTCGATGATTATTACCAGAAGCCTTGTTTGTCAGCGTGGATCGGTCGAGAAGACTCTTGCTCGTGAGAATATGTTTCATCGGATTGGTCCAGCACGAGCTGGGTTCTCCCTGATCCAATAGGGCTTGGCTTGCTCATACACCTGGGGGGCCAAAACTATCGCATGGGGGCTTGATATTATCGTCAAAGATCCACTGATATGTCACCGGAGACAATATCTCCACTGCACTCTCGTGAAACTGACATCCTCAAACTTTGTGAAAGAGCCGCCGGATGATTGTGTCTAAAAAATGCAGCTTTCTCCAGAATGTCTTTTGCCCAGCTATTGATTGATGGTCTTGTTCTCGGTGCCTCACTCCGACCCTCGGTCCTAGTGTCGGCAGCACTAGATCGTAAAAAGTCTTTCAGACCAGAGTGGCCCTCAATAAATGTTAGCGCAGATCTGGGCTGCGTCCCTCTTATCGCCTCCATTGCTACTTCGCCGAAGATAGACCCTGATAACGATGGTCGCGCTAAACGGGGCGACTCAAGTTGACGACGTTCGTTGTAGAATGCTGGTGTTGACTATGAAGATGATGTTCGTGCTCAGTGGCTTGCATTCATATGCGCAAGCTGGAGACATCGAAATGTGTATAGTTCCCAATCACGGACACAAGTGATGACCAACATCGTGCGCGACGAGACTGAGGTCTAAGCTTTTGCTATACTGCAGAATCCCTACAGCGTCTCCTTTAGTTTCTCCCTGCAGGAATCATCTTGAACAACGCAGCTCATCTGCTCTTTCGCTTCAGCTTGTCCCGTTCTTGCAATTCTCGGGATACGTCTAGGCATTTGCCGGCGACTTCAGCGGAACTTGTGGCCGCGCCAATATTGAGGCTGTCGTGTTCGTGTACATCGTAACGACTCGGCCCTACTGTGTCACAGAACGTGACAATTGATTGACATCTTGCTTGAGTACCTTGAGTAAAATGACCAAGTTGCTAGCTTTCTCCTCGATGTTTCGATTGTCGCCGATCAATTCATGCTCGCAAATTTGGCGGTACAGGTTACAGGCTCGCTAGTCCATGTACGGAATGATATGTTAGCCATATAATAGACATTCGTTGACCTACATGCAAGCAGAACACGTTGATTGAAAGAAGTCGATGATCTTGAAAAGATTGTAGACCAGTCTCAGAGCAATGAGGCCTTCAATTGCTCCAGTCGAGTGGCCCAGCTAATCGCAACAGGAACGAACAACATCAATGTCGTTCGGCGATTGCTATGACAACTCATGGTGCTATCAATGTGAGGCAGTGACGCCAAATATCGACGACACAGAGATTTGATAACACAGTCGGACAGAAGCTTGCGCTCATCAGCGAACACAAAGCAATCAGCCTTACACATCGTCAGTTCTGGGGGCCGCAACGACTGGACTTTTGCGGCCCAATCGTTGGCAGCTGCCAGCTGATCAATTCCCTGATTTGAGCTAAAGGCGCTGCATTAGTTTCACTTTGCTAGAGACTAGCTCTCTCGAGGGATTTGGAGACCCTTGACCATGCCTAACGTGAAAAGAGTCCCTGGAAACGGAAGATCTTATCGCGAGCGACGCGTGGCAGCATGTAATTAAAAGATGCGCCAGCGACGGATCAGCCTATCAAAAACGTGGTCCGACCACTTGCATGGCGTTTCCACTCCGGTCGGCCTCGAGTTTGTGCTTGGTGCACGGGGTCCCCAAGCGAGCTGAAGCAAGATTACAACTCTATCTTCGCTCTGTTCTTTTGTCTATCGTTTTGACGCGACACATGCTGCATCTTTCCGCCCATCGACACTCGTTTGAACTCAAAGACTTCCGTTCATCCCTCGCTGAAAACATTCTTTAGCACAAGACCGCTATTTCACCCCACCTGCATCGATTGTCGATCACATTTGGTCGTTGTAAGCGCCTTACTGAAACCGAAGAACCTTCTTGAGTCTTTGGAAGTCATTGTCGACATTCGGACTTGCCTCTTAACAGAACCTCTATTGCGCTGTTCGTTGGTCTTTGAGGTGGCTTCAGGGAAACGTGCTTGCTTGTCCGCAACACTGTGCAACGTTTGCAGTCGTCTTCACTTCTGGCGCCGCTCATCCGCCGTCAGCGCATAAGCCTGGCAAAGCCTGGTTGTTGTTTGAGGATTGTTTTTCCTCATAATGCCACTGACAACACTACTTCGGTTTTCTTATGGGTTTAGAACCTAACCAACTTTGATGCAGCACTGTCGCGAATAACAAGCGCAAAGCAAGATGGCTTCAAGTGACTATGTGACTCCTGCCGGGTTCGAGCCCATCAGAACGGCACGCGGAATTACACCATATTCTTCGATGAATGGCTTCAGTCACCATCATCACAGACGAAGTTCGATCCCGGACGAGATGATGACCATTGACGAGACGCGCGAAGAAGACTTTTCCGACACTAGACCTTTTGCTTATGCCAATGTCAATCCCGCAGACATCCAAATGCCACAGCAAGTGCGCAGCTCATCCATGCTACGTCGCTTGACCACGAAATTGAAGACCAGTGGATCGCTGTATCGGTCTAAACCCTACCAAGGCAATCACTACGTTAGTGTGCAGGAATCGAGTAATGACAGTGTCCCTGTCGATTTGTCTTCCCTTGAAGGACTTGGCATCGAGCTGAGAGAAGTCACAAATGCTGACACCAATCCAACTGACTCAATGGATCATGCAGACACCAGTTACAGGGGCGCTACAGAAGAGCCGCACAAGCCAAGTTTCAGTGACTTTCGGAAGCGAAGGACGATCGGCACTGGCATGATCATCGGTGCACAATTGCAACGCGACCTTTCTCGTCTTGACCGCCTCGACCAAGAAAGGAACGAGCAAGTGGTTCGGGACGACCTGCAGCGCATGAAAACCGTTCGGCAGCTGGGGAAAAGTCTGGCCGAAGAACGGGGGCAGATGGTGGCGTACAGTGAGGGAGTTGATTTGAGTTCGCTAGAAGGTGCAGGCTTGAAACACCGCCAGAGCACGACATTCGACGAGATGAGTCTCAATGGAGCAAGCACGGTACCCGACACCCAGAGCTATTTCTTCCCTTCGGACCCTCAACTTCCAAACTGGAAGCCCTTCTCCATGCGACCGGCATACATTATAGTGCTCACTTCTATCGCGTTCGGTCTGGCCGCATTTCAGGAGTATCTTTGTCAGACGTCTCTCAAGAAGCAACGACTGAACCCGCCGAGTGCGCTGCTTGCTTTCAACGACGTCAGTAAGGTGCCAACGTGGAAGTTCTTTGTGTGGAAGTACTTGCCAACCATGATTACAATCTCCTATTCAGTCCTCTTCTCGATCATGGACTTTGACATCCGAAGACTTGAACCTTATTATCAGCTTTCTCGACCACAAGGCGCACGGGCGTCCGCAAGTCTGAATCTGGATCACTTGACCATGTTTCAATACTTTGTGCCGTTTAACGCTGCCCGGCTTGGCCAGTGGACCGTGTTCGCGTCAACATTTGCCAATATCATCACAGCCACGGTTGCGCCTGCGCTGCAAAACCCATCTGTTAACTTCCAACAGAACGCAGATTGCGTGTATGACATAGAGAAGCGAGAATGCGATGATCCGGACATGACAAAGTTTTGGGTGCTCATCGATCCTGTCTGCTCCCGTTTGCTTACTACCTCCTACACCATCATCGGTTTCGTACTGGTCTTCCTCTTCTTTCGGCTACGACGCAAATCCGGGTTATTGAGCGACCCTAAAGGCATCGCTGGAATAGCATCCATGGCTACAAAGTCGCACATTTTGCAGGATTTCAAAGGGCTCGACCTGGCGACTCGAGGTGATATCCACAGGAAGCTCGCACATAGAACCTACGTTCTGTACAAGTCATCCATCTGGCAGGGCGAATTCATCTCGCATCCGGGGACACATGAGTTCCAGGATAGTGACCGACGACTTCGATCGCCCCACCCGATCATGCTAAGACTCACCGCTGGTATACCTTTCATCAGCGTTTTGGTGATCTGCCTCGCATGCGTCCCAATCATCAGCTTAACTCCTGCCCGTGCAGTCCCGAACGCGGTCCCGTGGCTGCCCATCCTGATTGCTACAATACTCAAACTGATTTGGAGTACCTTTGAGGCTGATGTCAGGCTCATAGAGCCCTTCTATCAGCTTTCCAAAGGTAACGCTACGCCCCAGAATAGCCTAACCTTGGACTACCAATCCACAGTTTATGGATGGATGCCGATCCGCGCTGCACTCAACGGCCACTTCCTTGTGGCTCTCGTTGGTCTGAGCTCGGTATGCTTGGATATTCTTTCCGTCACGATCGGTTCTTTCAGTGTGGACAGTGTCGTCTTCCTCAAGAAAAAGGCCCAAGCAAAGAAAGCCTCAGGGATTCCATCTGGGATCTCGTCTCAGGACGAAACGTTCATCTCTTTCTATGTTTCCCTCGGCCTTTCGCTCTCGATCTTGACCTTTGTCATTTGCGTTGCGTGTCTAGTCTACGCGCGACGCCGCCACCCTTTCCTTCCACGAGAACCGAGCACCATCGCAGCAGTCCTCAGCTTCATCTACAGCTCCAAAATGCTCACAGATTTTATTGATACCGAACTGCTCGACAACAAGTCGATGGAGAATCGACTGAAGAACCTGAAAAAGAGATATGCGCTGGGTTGGTTCAAAGGGCGAGATGGCAAGATTCATTGTGCGATTGACGAGGAGCCGATGGTCTCGAAGTACATCCACGGGAAGCCGTACAGCGCCGCTGTCTCTGGCCCCCTTGCTGAACACGAGACTTTCTATTTCCCTTGATCTGACACGAGCGACGATTAGACTAATGTGAATGGGATTTGAAATTAGATAGACAAAAATGAGCCGACATTGGCGAATATGCTGAGCATAGAGAAATACCTCTCTCTATCTGATTGCCTTTTGATTGCAACGTTGTTGGTGCCATTCCATCTGGACTTTATGATCTTTCGCTTGATCCTCGCGACGCCGAGCAAAGGGCTTTTGACAATTACCGTTCTTTCGGCCGCTACTGCCTTGCGATAGCTTACCAATGTACTCCAACAGACACTTACCAGATTGTAGTACCCGCAGCCTTCCCATAACTCATGCCTGCAGGCTGTTCGTGCTCTGAAACGTCTGTCAAGAGGGCCTTGACACATTCCCAGCCTTTATCTCAGGCGATCACCATGTCTTCCTACGTTACTGTCTGGTCTTCAAGTGCATTCATATAATCCTTGGAGTTTGATATTACTACGCTAACTGCGTCTCCATGTCATTCTAAGACCGTTTGGAGTTTGCTGGCATGGATGAATGTCAGTGCATCCAAATAGCATAAAGAGCTTGGTACTCTCAAATTCGAGTCCAATTCGTGTGTCAGGAGGTCATCAGTTGCAGGCGTTGTGGGAAAAGATGCTGACATCGCAAACCTTGTAATAATATGCCCTTTCCACTCTTTTTATTTCATGATATAAAGATTCCGAGCAGCGATTCTTTCCTGGTGTACCCGCCTCGTAGTCCACGCCCTACTGCATAGTATAATCAACAATCGTGGAAGATACCTAAGTACGGCAAGATTGGTATCCGTTCTTGTCCGGATACGGAAGCAAGACTTGTGTTATGCCACAGGAAGTTGCTAAATTGTACTTCCCAAGGAAAGCGACAGACTTAGGCTGTTCGCGTGAACAAGAAAACAGGTCTTACCCGTGACGATCATCTACGAAAATGCCTTTAAACGGCAAAGCACGGGGCAAGACGAAATGGCTTGATGGAGACATATGACAAGGGCCATGGCAAATGGGATCACATTGATCGTGTTTTCGGTTGCGCCATCTCAAATCTGGACTTTCCACACTTTCCACATCGCCAATGACGTAGCTGGCAGCAAACTTCCCCGTCACTGAACGCTCACCCTGGTTGAGCACAAAATGCTACGTGTGGCTCTCCAGAAACGAGCTGGATGCGGTGAATTTTGCGGTCAGCGATGATGTTGGGTGTGTTGCTGACGCGCCGATAGATGCTTTTCGTCAACCGCTGGCTTCGTCTTCGCTATTCCACAATTCCAGAGACCTGGGCAGGCTTGAGCAGCACCTTTGCTCGTCCCGCGGTCAAGGACCAGGATCACAAAGTCAACAACCACCATGCCTAATACTCCAGGATACTACTTTCGCGATGGAGGTACAACTCCGACTACAGAAAAAGACGACCCAAACCTGGAGTTTCGCCAACGAACCACAAAGGCGACCAAGCCCGCGACTGCCACCAAGAGGGGACCATTGGGCCAGGAGACTTCCACATCCCACATGCTAGCAACGCAGAACCATGATATCAAAGGTACTGCTCAAGAGGCCGGTAAGGAAAACAGAATTACAAACCTCGGTTGGCAGAAGAATGCTAAGGGTGTAGATACCTTGGTTGGTGGGTTGGACAACGATGATCTGTGGATGCTCATCAGGAGATTCAACAAGGCAGGCTCTCTATAATTCCTACTGTCGATCGCTGCTGATAACAGGCTGTAGCAAATATTCCACGTCAAAGCAACCCCAGAAGCGCCTCCTGGTGGTCTCGACCTGAACATTGCCGACGAAGATGAATTCTCCCCAATCAAGCTGCGAGCCAACATCGAGCGACTGTACATGACAGTCGTCATCGGCCTGATCGCATTTGCAAAGCATATTGCACGCATACGGTCATGGCGCGAGCCTACCAGAACATCCGGCTTCGCAGCAGTCTACTTCCTTGCCTGGATCTTCAACATGATTGTTCCAACGATGCTCACCACACTCATCCTACTCATTACCGTTCCGAAAACTCGAGACTTCTTGTTCCCTCCTGCTCCTATCGCGCTTGTTGACAGCAAGACCGGTGGAGTGCAGTCGCCCAAAGCCGGTGTATTGGGTAGCCATGATAGCGTGACTGGTGCACCAGAGAAATACAAGGGCGAAGCTGTGGAACAAGAGGCCTCAAATCTCGTCTCGAGCGTTGCTTCCGTCGCTATTTCTAGTGCTGCTGGTAAACATGATTCAGGAGATCCACACGCCGCAGGCACCGGCACAGAAAGCAAGAGGCTTGACAAAAATGCTCCTGATCCTACAAGAATGGCTATGAAGCTCGCTGACGCCTCCGCCGCTGCATCTGGGGGCCAGCCGGAGACTTCCCAAGATAAGACGAAGCAGCCTATGGAGGACGCCATCTGGGCCAAGATGAGACCGGCCATGCATGTTGTCGGTGACATTGCAGATGGCTGGGAACGTTTCGCCAATGCCCTGTCCCCGACACCACCCTTTGACCAAAACAAGCGCCTCCAACTCGCTGCCATCTTCGCTCCGATGCTGCTATTCTCACTTCTCGTCAAGTCCGCTTGGGTGGTGAAGGGAACCTATGCTATATCTGGCCTCATATTTTTCACTGATCCTCTGCAGCAGCGAGGTATTGCCTTGCTCAACGAGAAAATCCCAGATTGGCCCAAATATCTTGAGCTCAGAAATACTATTCTCAGGGGTGTCCCCACAAACGCACAGCTCACCATCACACTTCTTCGGATTGGAGAAGCTAATCGCGCACCACTCCCACCACCACCGAGCACGCCAGAGCCACCACCAGACAAACCGGCTGACATTGACAAGCAAGCTCTTACCGACGCGGGTCTCGATGCCAGCCATTCTGAGATTGAAGATGCTATCACCGTCGATCGACCTTCGTCTTCCGAAGCCAACAGTGACACTGCCCACGATGGTGATACAGCTGCGGCTTCAGGCGGCACAAAGAAGAAAGGCTTCGGTGCCAAGATTGTATCTGCATTCAAACACACAACCGCAGCAGGCGTTGAGACTAAGCTCACAGCCGACAGTGCGCGTGCTGTAGTGGGCTCCGAACATGCCAAGCAGAAATTGGGTATTCTGCCAAGCCGGACCGAGATGCAGAAGAAGCCAGTTGAGGGACCGGTCGAATTCAAAGGCCGATACAATGGGAAGAAGGGTGCTATTTATGTCGACTCAAGTGTTAGCCCTGCTACCGCCGATGGCCATCCTGAGTCACCGTGTGTATACTTCAGCACACACCTGGACGGCGATGAGATCGTCGAGAGCATCGATCCCAAGCATATCCAGTGGTCAGTTGCCATCCGTGATATTGTAGAGATCAAAAAGGTTGGTGGTCTGGGCTGGAAGGCCAGAATTGTCGTCGGTTGGGCAACTGATCGAGAGGTTAAGGACTCAATATGGATCGCTGATAAGCATGGAAACGAGTACAAGGCTACTGCTCTTGCTCAACGAGATGAATTGTTTAACAGGCTGATTGCCATGGGACAGCAAATCTGGGAAGCTTACTAAGTTCTCCATGCCGCCCCGAAGTGGACTAATTGTGCTTCAGGGCAAGGACAACATGTCAGGGACAATGCTGTTGGCTTGGTGCTTTATGACGATGCTCTCTTCTATGTACCTACCTGGGGGCAGGAAATCGTGCGAATTTGAGCGTCTATGGTAATAGCGAAAAGATATTTCGAACAGCTTTCTTGCATGATTAACACCAAATGAGTGTGACTGACGAATGCATGTCGTGTTAACAAATGTTGATTGGTCGGGGACCTTCTGGACAAGCACTAGGTAAGCACTTGCGTCGGCTTTTTATCATCTCATCGCGATCGTACCTCAACATACATTTCTTCCGTCCGCGAACCGCTGTTCTCCCGAACCGGTGACGCCCACGTGCTCTTTCAATGCACCCCTTTCCGTCTTGTGGGCAGATGAGATCACGTTATGTAGCGCGTTGGTCGTTAGCGGTGCTGCAGTCTAGAAGTATCAGCATACGTCGTGAGATCTCAGCTACTCGACGGGATTTTGTGCCAGTGCTCGTGATGATCGTACAGTGTTATCGTGCATACAAGCTCTTCATAGGGTTGGTGGAGTCCAGTTCATTGACCGAGGAAGTATATGATGTGTTCTATCTCCTCCGTCCTTCATCGCTCTACGCCGGCGCATTGACCTTCCCCGCAACTCCTCCAACCTCGCTGCTCCTCCCCTGCTTCGTCTGCCTGACCACCTCGTTCCTGTATGTCACGGGGCTCTCATCGATCGTCTTGCCCTCCTTTTTCCAGTCCTTGATGTGTTCCAATATAATCCCTGCTGCACTCTCTGGCGTGTCCTGCCTTCCAATACACTCCACGAAGTCTCCCTCTGGATCCATGACGTAGAAATAAATACTGTGATCTACTAAATAATCCTCCTCGCCTGGCTGCAGGTCCTTGGGTGTGCTGAAGTAGACGCGGTAGGCTTTGCATGTGTCTTTTATCTGCTGCCAGGAGCCCGTCAGACCTTGAATCTGCGGGTGGAATTCGGCAAGGTACGACTTTAGGACTGTGGGTGTGTCACGCGAGGGATCGACAGATATGAAGATCGGGCGGAATGTGTTGGGGGCGCGCACGTTGAGGATGTCGATAGCGGCGGAAAGCTTGTCGAGCTCATCGGGGCAGATGTCGGGGCAGTGGGTGAAGCCAAAGTAGATCTGCAGATGTATTAGTGTCGCGTCACAGCTGTAGACTTTTGGTTTGTTCTAGAATGTGCTTACGATAGCATATTTTCCCAGCAAATCTTTCTCCGTGACCTCTTTGCCATCAAGATCAACGAGAGTAAAGGGTCCGCCGACCTTGGGTTTCCCGTATCCTTTGCTCATTTCTACTATCCTCTTGCGCTCGAGCCGTGCCTTTTCATATTGAAAGTATGCGATGAGGGCCAGACCGGTGCCGACAAAGAGGGCCGCTGCGCGGAGTGAGAAGGGCTGCAGGTGGTGTGAGTGAGAGTTAGGACGTACCACGAAGAGCTATACGTACACCGGTGCGGGTGCCCTTGCGCGCGGTCTCTGCGAGGCGGCAGGATGAAGTTGAGAAGGCATGCCGCGGCTGCAGCCGGAGGCATTGTGATGAGAGTGGTTGATGTGATGGTCTAGATGGCTTGGTGGTGGTTGTGAGGGCTCGAGATGGAGGAAGAGCAGTTGCTCGTGGTTGGCGTAGTGCACATGAAAGAAGGCTGCTCGCTTGCCGCCTGATGGGCGCTGTATTGCTAGCCATGTTTACGATACACGACAATGAGAAAGGTGTTGATACTGAACTGTCGTTGGTGATCGATGATGAAGCATTTCATCGCAATTGAGACGGGGAAACCTCGGCAATCGCAGAGAGGGCCGAATGGCATATTGCAACTCCTCTCGCTCCTCAAGTTCTGTCCTGAACTACGCGATAAAAGGGACGCACCGTCTCAAATGCACAGTTTGAAGCTTTTGTCCGAATAGTGTGTTATTTCCTCGGTCGTCATCCTCAGTTTTGCGTGATTCAGAGCACCAGCACCTGAGGATTTGTAGTTCACCGTCAAAAAGCATCAGCTACGAGATTATCCATGCTGTCAGCATGCCTTCGTCGATCACTCTTCCAACCAGGCCGGCAGCGCTGTCCCTGCTCGATCCAGCACAGTCAGATAGTGAGTGCAGGTAGGTGAAAGGTCTCGCCAGACACCTAACTCAATCATTACAAGTGCAAATGGCGACGGCGACTCTCACCAGCAGGTATAAGTACAATTGCTCCTGTGGGTGCTATCACATGGGAAATTTCCACCAAGATGGTGCATTTTCAAAGCATCCAGCTTTCCTTTTCTCCTTTCCTACCACTCACAACACCAACAACCTTCCAGAAACTAGGTCTCCCAGGAAATTTACGTTTAGGTATGAGGATGCTGTTCTTTTCTAACTTGAATCCTGTCTGTGACTGGGATGATTGATTGATGGAACGCAACAAATAGCATGTTCTACCAGTCAGCCGTTTGCCCGTTCAAGACGCTACTTGCAAAACTGATCAGACCACAAGTCAACATTCTCGAATTGCGCAAGGTTCAAGCTCTGTTCAGCGTGGTGGTCTGTCGCACGATATCATTCCGGGGAACGCTGCTGAACGGCAGAATGGACCCACCAGACCTGGGAATTCAGATTTTGACGACCTACTTGGGACCGACGAGGAACGCTTGTTAGGATCCTAACGCTCTTTGTGCGATTTCAGAAGATCATGAAGCATTTTCATGGCCCCTGCATCGATTCGAACGCAGAACGATGAACTTTGCCTTTGAAAGCTGGCAAAATCGCTGAATTCTACGTCATCTCATGCACCAAGAAGAGCAAGTCTGGATAAAATGTACTGGTAACACCCGCTATCGACAGGAAGCTAGATTGCTTTTGTAAGTACCGAAGCTTGACAGGTAATTCCAGTGATTCGTCTCCGAACCACCCCATTGAGAACAACATTAATGCCTCAGGCCACAGAACCAGTGCAGCCCTGTCCCCTCAGGCTCCCAATCAAGGTTGCCCGCGCTCCCGTCTGGGCTCGCCGGTAACTAAAATTGTTATCATCCGCCCAAGAAGCTCTTGTTCCCTTGCGAGAGAACGAAACCTATGACGAAGACACAGCATTACTTTGATTCATAATCGGCGTGTGGTAGGGCGCCTTTGTCTCCATATGTGATGTAATGCATCAAGCTGAGAGTACCGAATACGTTCATTGCCCTATTGTTTGATGTATCCTTCGAAGTAGACTCCAAAGGAGCCTTTTTGACTAAAAAAGAGAGGATTGACTCTGCACACAAGCATCTCTGGTACCAAATGTGTCAATTCCCAAACGGAAACTAGATTCTCTGATTCGGTAGCAATTCAGTCATGCAGCCTCTTGCAACAAAGCACGCATTGATCAACAACTTCCGCATTGCCTACGACATCTACGGCGAAGATAAAGGCCACCCAGTCGTCCTGCTACATGGCACACCATCCTCATCTCTAATCTGGCGCAATGTTGTTCCCAAGCTTACAACCACTGGCCACAAGGTCCACTTCTACGACCTCCTAGGTTACGGTATCTCCGAGCGACCATGGGACGCTACCGTAGACACCTCAATATCAGGTCAGGTACCCATCCTCGAAGCCCTACTTGCGCACTGGGGCCTAGACCACACGTCCTTCCACCTCATCGCCCACGACATCGGCGGCGCCATAGCCCAGCGATTCGCAATTTTCAACCCTGGCCGAATCCAATCGTTAACCCTGATCGACTCTGTCAGCTTCGACAGCTACCCTTCGAAACGTACGAAGCAGCAGATGGAGCGCGGATTGGAGCATCTTATGAAAACCGATGATCAAGCTCATCAGGAGCACTTCAAATCCTGGCTACTCTCCGCCGTGCACAACCCCGGCTCCTTTTCCGATTCCAGCCTCCCGACCTTCCTTTCCTACATCTCGGGACCCATAGGCCAACCAAGTCTCTTCCAGCACCAGATCCGCCATTACGACCCGAAGCACACGATGGAGATCGCGGATCGGTACCATGAGCTTGGAAGCGTGCCAGTGAAGTTGATTTGGGGCGCAGAGGACCAGTGGCAGGTTGTGGCGTGGGCGGAGAAGTTACGCGATGCGATTCCAGGGGCGGAGTTGGATGTGGTTGAAGATGCCGGACATTTCTCGCTGGAGGATCAGCCGGGACGGATAGGGGAGTTGCTGGTTGAGCATTTGGCGAAGCGTTCGTAGTTTAGCAGAAGCGTTGGGTGTAGGCGCCACTGCGTAGCCAGCGCTCAGAAGTTCCGAATTTGAATGCCCTTCGTTGGACCTGAGAGATTGCCTTGTATTCCAATATTTCTTCCGATGTTGGATGCGCCTTGAATTGAGATCTAGCGTACGAGACTCGGTACCTCAATTACTGAACGGCGTGCCCGGGCGGCGTGGAGGAACTGTCCACGGCAGGGGTTTAATGGAGAAAACTACCACAGATATATTACGTGCACCTGGCGTTGCTGGGGCCGATATTTGCGTCTTCCTCTCAGAATATGTTCCTACCACGAGCACGCAAATATAGATCTGCACTACTACGCTTGTCTTCGGTAAGGAAGTCAATGATCACCTCTAGCCTGCGTCCAGTCCAAAAGCCGGTAAGTGTCAGGCTCATCAAACAACTATCGGCTCGATTAATGCATGCAACGGAAAGGGTTAGCGCGGCTTCGTCCTATCACGGCTATTCTGAACCCAACTGGTCCACCCAAATCGGTCATCGCCGCAATTCCGAAACCTCCGTTTAGTTGCTGGCGTGGCCCAGCTCGCTAACGTCGAGAACTCAAAACGCGCAAATACTTAAATTACAACTGTGACTTAGTTAACGGCCAGAACCCTTGTAACATTGTATTCTTACTGACCAAATGGGAGACTTATGTCTGACGACTCATGATGCAGGACCGTCGCCTACCGACTCGTGTCTCAACTGCGTGTGATCGATGTCGTCGGCAAAAGCAACGGGTAACAATCACGCTTTCTAGAGTTTTGGCCGCAATCTTTGTACAAGCAACGCTAACAAAAGTCGTTCCATAGTGCGACGATTTTCGACCGTGTACAAATTGTGTTAAGACAAAGCGCGAATGCTGCCAAAATGAGGCACTACCGTCGCCTTCAAGGTTAGATCGAGCCTACCGAGATCATAAGTACTGAGCTAATCTCCCTTTTTAAGCGGGATTGGTCGTCAACGAAAGCGGGCTCGGACCGTGGCAAGCCGCTCGCAATCGCCGCAAAGTGACCTGACTCAACGTCCGAGGCAGCAGGGCCATCCACGACCCTCAGGAAGCAGACATGATAGTCACCACTCTCCGCGAGATTCGCAAGCGAGAGATATACCAAAGGCTAGGAGTGAGGATGACGTGTGGCGCGAGCACTCTATCGTGGCCGAGTTCGGCGACTCTAATTCAGCTATGGACATCACGAGAAGGGTATGCCCCGGCTGTGGCTCTGCCTGTTCTGTGCTGAGCCTCAGTTAGGTTCTTCGACACCGAGATTCGGACCACAGCTCCGAGAGGGCAACCTTCGCAATACCTGGTGGCGACATTAACATCCGGTCTTGTGCTCCCGAGACATATCACAGCGTACGTGATCTGACTGGTGTTGATTTACCGCCGAAGACGATTTGTGACGCACTCATCAACGCGTATTTCTTCACCGTGCATTGGTTCTCTCTCGTAATATATGAACCAACTTTCCGCAAACGTTATGATGCAATCGCGACAAGCAATCTAGCACGCACTAGCGACAGACCGTTTCTCCTCCTGCTTCTTATGGTTTTGGCTTTGAGCTGTCAATATGCTCATAGCTTTGTGGATCGGGAAGTGTGCCAACGTATAGATTTGAACACCATCCGGACAGATTATCTCAAAATTGTCCGTCAAAACTTCATGGATTTGCTCGACGACGACAGTCTTGAGTTTGTGCAAATTTGTACTCTTCTCGGGAGCTACTGGCTGTACTGGGGGAAGCCGAGAAGCTCATTCAGTATTCTTGGAGCCTGCGTGAAGTCAGCACAGGCAATTTACCTGCATCGACAGTCCAGCCGTCGCCCTGTGCAGCACACTACAAATGCTCTAGAGGAACGGAAGCGTGTATGGTGGACAATTTACACATGGGATCGGTAAGTAAACTGCAAGTTCCTGCCCCAAGATCAAACTGACCTCTCTACTGGTTCGCAACAATTGTTTATGGGCGTCCACTAGGCATCAGCGACAGAGACTGTGACGTTCAGATGCCCGCAATCTTCACAGAACGTATTGAAGACATCGAGACGTCCCTGGCTGCAGATGTCGAGCTTTCGCCATATCAAGCGCAGCTCAACCAAATATATCAGATTGCCTCTCCTATACTCGAAAATATCTATGGAATCCGCTCCTCGGGCGACAAATCATTGTTAGATATGGCTGAAACAACAAAGAGCATCGACAAGTCAATGCAAACATGGAACCGTAATCTGCCCGACAAGCTGAACCTCGACGATTACACAGACCTCAACCAGCAATCCGCGTTAGAGACGAAAATGCACCAGCTACAGTCTTTGTCACTTCAGTTGACATATCAGAATTTGATGATCATAATACATCGCCCACTATTGGCTGACTGGAGCCAACGGAGAGGCCGAGAGTCTCGTGTACACAGTATTCACGACAGCACGCATATGCAGCAGGCATCATCTCAAGTAAGCGAAAGTGAAGTTTACGATAGAAGTTTCCAGCGTTGCCTCAGAGCAGCTTTGGCGATCTCACGCCTTGAACAAAGTCTACCGAACTTGATCCGGCTTGCTGGTAAGACGCATCTGGTATCGTTTCTTGGAATGAACCTTTTCACTTCCTCAGTCGTCCTTTTTATCTGCGCATTGTCGAATGTGTTGTCTGATGCCGCCCAAGAAGCTAAACGAGGCATAGCTCGCAATCTGAAGGTGCTCAAATCGCTGTCAAATGCGGGCTCTCTGTCGAGTCAGTGCAGTATGATCATCGAGGATCTCGTGCAAATGATTTTCGACAAGGAGAGGAATCACATCCTGCTGGACTCTTGTACGGCTGCGCGATCTCCTTCGGCTGCACTCATGTCATCGGAAAACCAACTGCTTGGCACCACTCAGCCAGTGGGGAGCACTCAGGCGTGGGTCACGGACCCGCAGGATCCTCAGCGTGTGGAACTACCAATTTACTCAGATTCTGCGCAACCGCAAAATGGTGCGAATACCTCATTGGAAATGACAATGGAAAGTCTTCAAAAGGGTAGGTTGTTGGGTTGAGATCAATCTCAAGATCCCGCTAACGATGGACCACAGTTTTGAAAGACGCAGCGCAACCACGCGCACAGCTACGGAGTGACTATCTTCCTTATCAATCAACGAGTGCTAGTCGCAATCCCGCCAATCAACAATCTTGGACTACCGGATGGCTAGATGCAAATACAGACTATACCAGATTATCCGCGGCAGACGATCTCCAGGCTCAAGACATGGGTCAGTTTTGGTTATGGGAGATGGGATCGTACAGCGAGGATCTGAGCAACTGGGGCATAGAATATCATCTATAATCGTCAGATGATATGCTCGGCCGTTATTGTTCAGTGATGGTATTCTAAACACCTGCGATTGCAGAAGCCGATCATACGAGCTGTGACCGGCGAGAGGAGACTCGATTAGTCACCGTGACTTCGGACGCTGCAGGACGGGTCCCATGTCCATATATGATGGTCTTCATGCCATTCTGCTGCGAAACAGATTCGAAAGCTGCCTGTGCATCTTCGAAATCAAATCTGTGAGTGATGAGGTCCTTGACATTCAGTTTGCTAGCATTCACAAGCTCAACGCCGAGCTCGAAGTCACCTGGACCGTACCGGAAACTGGTCTTGTACACTCCTTCTTTGGAGCAAAGCTCTGCGACGGGAAAGTTGACAACTGGCCTGCCAAGTCCGACCTGGACAAAAGTCGCACCTTGACCAAGAGCGTGGATGCCGCATGTGATACAGCTTTCCACGCCGGTGGCATCGATGACCACATCGAATCCCGCATTTTCGACAGGCAAAGCTTGAATGAGCGCTTCTTTGTCTGCTTGCCGTTGACCTGTCATGCGATGAACATGTGTCGCCGCATATTTCTGTGCAAAGTCCAATCTACCCTGTACAATATCCGTGCACACGGCGATGTGTGCGCCGAATGCACGTGCAGTTGCGCAGCAGAGCAGTCCAACCGGTCCAGCACCGAGAACGAGAACCGTGCTCCCAGGCAGTATGCCGGCTAGCCGCACAGTATGTACCGCCACGCTCAACGGCTCAATTAGAGCTCCTTCTTCGAATGACATTTGCGGCGGTATTTTGTAGCAATAGTCTTCTGGGAGGCTGTAGTGCGTTCTCAGTGTGCCATCATACGGAGGTGTGGCAGCAAATCGCATGTTGCTGCACAGATTGTACCGACCCTTTTTGCAGACCCTGCACGTTCGACATGGAACTCCTGGCTCAAGAGCCACTCGATCTCCTAGCTGCAGACTTGTCACTTCTGCGCCACATTGTATAACAATACCGGCCGACTCATGGCCCAAGATGAGCGGTTGAGTGATTTTGAAGTCACCAATTGCTCCGTGACGCCAGTAATGAATCTGTCGCGCCTCTCATCAGCAATCATAAGCAGGGGGAAGAGCGTTTCACTCACATCTGAGCCGCAGATGCCAGTGGCTATCACCTTCACGACCACATGGTTTGGTGTGACGGGCTTCGGTCGTGGGCGCTGTTCAAAACTGAACTGGCGGTCGACATCAAGCACAAAAGCGAGGTCCTCCTCTTCAACCCCGTATTCACCCATCGTAGATAGGCGTACACGCGATGGAAAGTACTTTGAAGTGACTCAGTCAACAGTCGCAATGAGCAGTGATGGCGTTTATGTAAAGATTCAAAGCTTTGCGTTCCGAGCACATTGTGAGCACATCGTCGGCATACTTATGCGAAGCTGCTGGCAAATTCTATCCTCTCAGTTACTCCCATTGATCTGGTTATGACTTCCACGCCCGTCTTGAATTGCTTGATCCGGTCCTTCTAACCAATCAGGATAGGGTGGTCACCTCCTCGGATCCCTGAAAACGTGTTGAAGCCGCTGTGGAGTATCGGAACCGGTGCAATGATCGGAACCGGTCAATTCGATAACCCACACATCCGAAAGTTGGAGCAGGCCGATTCTCTGTCCTGGCAAACGAATTTTGTTGTTGACAGTCTCAGTCCTTGAATCTCAATTTCGTTTCGCTGCTTTAGTGGCCTCAGACTCGCTGGTCCAGATTTGCAGTAAGGTCAGATATTCAGCCAGGATTCCAGCGTTACACCATCACGCGCTGCTCGACAGGATGTGACATCAATTCTGCCGGGAAAGCTACAAGTCAGAATTGGTGGGATGCCAGCCTGGACAAGATTATTGCATCTGCGTCACCCACATGTATCATGAGCAAGTCGGTTTCTTGTGCCAATTTGATGAAGTTCACATTTCAAGAAGAATTGTGCTCCTGCCTCGACGGGTGGGACGGCTTGTGCTTATGGGTCACTTCCCAGAATGGACTTTTGCTTTGAAGCCTGAGCATGTCTGTCATCTCTCAGACTTGCAGCTCCACAAAAGACTGCAGATACAACCAAAAGACTTCCCAATAATTGACGAACAGCATATTGAGCAGCTGGATGTACAAAAGCCGATGCGCCAGGCGATCAGGCCGTCTATGCACGCATTTTCACGCCAGGAGGACCGGAACCGAATCATCGGAACCGAGGCAGAAGTGGGTCGCGAAGTCAATTTACCCTTTTCGGTACTTCAACTCTCAAAGCGCGCATAATTACTTCGGAACCGATGACCATGTTGTTTCCATCCTAAGGCTCTGAATGGAGCTAGAGTACCCAGAATCAGACGCCGTCCACTACAAGGTAACATTCTGCAGCTATTATCGTCCGCCTTTGCGGTAGGAGTGGTCGACAACTTTTCCGTACTTAGCAAGCTAGAACGTTCGATCCTTCTCTGGCGTGACAAGGTGATGAAGATCACGACCATCCTTCGTTTGATGTGGATCCCGCTCGAGACGGCTCCTGGTAGCATTACCCCGTGGGGCCGGAACTTAGGGCTATAAGATGGCACCTTCAACTCGTTCTCTGTCATTGCTCATTCTCTTCAGCAGCTTCGCAGCGGTAGAGAGAACGACAACAATTTTCACTCTTTTCCAAGCCCATTTTCAAAGGTTCTTTAGCGCCAAAAATGGCTCGCAGACGTTCCTCGGCAGCCGAACACAACGCGGCCATCATGGATCGCACATCTTCCATTGCTGCCCAAGTCGCCGAGCAAGAAGGCTGGTTTGAGAAGAAACTCAAGCCAAGGAAGGTGACGGCTAGATATCCATTCAAGGGAAAGCCCCTGCTGTATGCTACGTGTGCTTTCGGCAGTCTAGGCGATGCACTCTTTGGTTACAACTCTGGTACCTCCGTCGAGCTCTTTCCATGACCACTCACTCACAACGCTAGGTATTATGTCTGGACTTCTCGTAAACCCAGTCTTCGTTTCGCGCTTCTTCCGAGACTATGGTGGTGCCGATGGAACTACGGCCTCAATCAACCCAACCATCACCGGTATCTCCGTTGCCTGTCTCCAATTAACAGCAGCTTTGGGCGCTCTCATTGCAGGCCGCCTGGGCGACATTATCGGCCGCAAGAAATGTGTCCGACTCGGCGGATTTATCTACTTTTTCAGCGCCTTCATCCAAATATTCGCGTCGGACTTTGCAACCTTCGTTGCAGGTCGCACGGTTCAGGGTCTCGGCGTCGGTTTTCTTTCCATGACAGTCCCCATCATTCAAACTGAAATTGCTGCTCCGCACAGGCGTGGCATGATGGTCGGCATCGAGTACACATTCCTGATTGCGGGTTATATGCTCTCCACGTGGGTCGACTATGGCTTCAACTTTCTGCTGCCCGATGCGATCTCCTGGCAGGGTCCCTTCATCGTCCAGATAATACTCTCCTTCATTCTACTGGCCATGTCATTCTTCTTGCCTGAGACTCCCCGTTGGCTGGCAAAGAATGGATTTATGCAAGAGTCTCTCCAGACTGTTGCAGATCTCCACGCAAACGGGGACACTGATGCCGAACAAGTTCAACGTGTCTTTGTCGAAATCCAGGAGGCTGTTCTTTATGAGACAAAGCTTGGAAAGTCTACTTGGGCTGTAAGAACCCCATCTCCACCGTCCACAGGCTCAACGCGCGACACAGGGACGCAACGCTGACACAAGTAAACAGGAAATGTTCACTCGTTACCGGAAACGTACCATTGTGGGAATCACCGTTCAAATGTTTGCCCAACTCAATGGCATCAATATCATATCGTTCTACCTGCCTAGCACACTAGCTGCAGCCGGTTTCAGCGAGCGCAAGTCATTGCTATACACCGCTGCCAATGCAATTCCCTACACTGCAGCGACAGTAGTGACCTGGTGGTTAGCAGATAAATGGGGCAGGAAGCCGTTGCTTATTTTAGGAGGTGAGTAAGACATCATACTCTGACCCTCCTGACCCTCTCTCCATAGCATCTTCAAGAGCCTTGACTGACAAGAGGTACGTTGACAGGCGTTGGGATGGCAGTCCTTCTCTCCATTGTGTGCGTCTTTCAAGAGGCCAATCTAGGAATTGCCACAAAAGCGAACGGCCAATACGCGTTCGTAATGCTTTACAACATAATGTACGGATTCACCTGGGGTCCTATGCCCTGGCTCCTGCCGGCCGAGATCTTCCCGCTTCGAGGCCGAAGCAAAGGGATGGCACTAGCTACCACTAGGTAAGCTTCCTCTTCCCGTTCTTCTCTTCCCCAGTCTCAGCCCGCGATTCTGAAATCCTTGCTAACAGTATCGCAACCAACAGCAACTGGATCTTCAACTTCATCATCGGCATGGTCTCCCCGGACGCCTTCGCTGGCATCCAAGGCTATTTCTACCTCATCATCGCAGCTTTCTGTATATTTAGCGCCGGCCTCGCGCATTTCTACTATGTCGAGACTGCGAACCATACACTGGAAGAGATCGCTGTGGCTTTTGGTGATCAGGCTTTTGCAGATGGGAATGAGAATGTTATGGAGATTGTGGATTTGGGCGGGCCCAAGAAGGTGGACGCTTGAAGGTGTGAGTAAGAGAGACTTGGTTACGCGCAGAGTCAGGGGCGTGGCCAAAGTCCTGGCTATGGAAACAACGAACCCAGAGCGGCAAGGATCATGGCAAGGGTGTACGTCGCTTCGCGGCATTACCTTTGGACGTTCTTTATTCTTCTTTTGCGTTGATTCAGGTAGTCTACCTGCCGAGCAGTGAAGAGCAAGATAGTGACTGGGCAGATGAAGCTTTATGGACTTTCCAGTATGCTCGCCACCCGCCTTGGGCAGCCGAGTATACGCTTTGGAGGCGTCCCGGCGCACAAAATCTGGGTACGTAACTATCATGAAGAGAATACAATCCTTGGGTTGCGTCCTAGTAACACCAATCATTTTGCTGTCCTTGTCTTTGTGAAAACTTTGGAGTACACCCCTCCATCTCCGTACAAGAGTTGATCTCTCTGATGAATCCAACCTAACCCTGTCCGCATTTGACACCATAACTCCCCTCCTTCAGCATCATCACCCTGGTTGCTGTCGATGCTCTCCCCGTACTCACTATGGCTGGTTCCGCCTTGACGTCGTTCATGAAAACATCGGGCTGTCCGACGGGCTTAACACCGACACTGCGCGGCTGCCTCGGGCTTGAAGCCCGGGGCGTTACAGTCTTTACGGCACCAATTACTAGGCTAGAGAGGACTTTCCGTTACTGCGTCTATCAGCCGTGGATGTAGCGTAGCGGCTGCCATCACATTGAGGCGACCAAAAGCCCAACGCTTTTTACTTACTCTTGATTTTTTGAACCTAGCGATCCAACGCAGCAGCTCTGTCGTGTGACAGTCTACCGCTACAAATTATACTGACGGCTAAGATAATTGTAACTGATACCACCCGTCCTGTCGGTATTCGCAATTGGACCTAGGCCCAACCATTCCTTCGTCTCCTCGCTGAGACTATCTTTTATCTCTTTAGGGAGCTTAGCAGTCCAATTGACCTGCTGCCTAAGGAACGGAGCAGTATAGTATCCAAACAACAATGCACGATCCTGGTCTTTTGTGATGTTTGCACCGCTCGTATGCCATACTCGTCCATCCATCAGGATCACATCTCCAGCCTTCGCCTCAAATGGACGTAGCAGTTTATCTGCATTCGCTGGGATGTCGGAGCGGGCCTCGTACCTGTTCGAACCGGGAATGTATAGTGTAGCTCCATTGTCCTTGTATACATCGGTCAGACACCAGATGGCATTGATAGCCCACACTTCTTTCCAAGGATCCGGTACTACTATGCTTTGATCCGAGTGTAGCGCCATTGACTGGGAGCCAGGACGGGCGATGTTTGCTGTAAAGTTACTGATCAAGAAATTGTCGCCGAGAACGAACTTGATCATCTGTATGATCTTCGGGTGGATGATTAGCTCCCGGAAGATCTGATCCAGCTCAAGGAGGTAGAAGACGCGAACATTGGACGCGTTGGGGTCAAGCTGAGGTAGATAGGTCTTGTCACCACGCGATTCTGATTGCTCTTTGGCTTTCCATAGACGGGCGAGTACGGACGCCGCTTCGTCTTGAGAAAGCACTCCAGGCAGAATAGCCCAGCCTTCTTCGTGTAGGTGTTGCTTGATGGAATCAGTGCTAGGCGTACCGTTGGTGGCCATGACATTCAAGCTCGCCGGGGGATTGAATTTGCAAAAAGTTTTGACAGGAGTTGCAGGTACGACTTGGTGGACGACCTGGGAAGGGCCTATTTGTATGATGTGTGAAAGACTGATAGCCAGAGATTTGCTCTCGTGGAGCAAGGCTCTCTCGATGGCTCAATTCGGTAGCCTTTCAAGGTGAAAGGGTGTCTTTGAGTAGGCAGACTATAGCAAGCACGGCAAGCAAGGCAGTTTCAGCTCAGGATTTTGTAAGTATTGAGGAGATACTATCCCTCACATTCATTGGTTTTTGACAGACCTTATGTTGCAAAAGTACGATTATTAGTGTATGACTCGGAGGTTGCACCTCGGCACCCCCGCAGTTGATTTGTCGATCCCTGATTCAGGTACGGCTTGGCGAGGTCCGCTCCGCTCGTGCCAACTTCCCGTGTGGATCCATCGCGTACGAATCGAAAAGTACGTAATTTGGAAGCTTCACAACAGTCACTACGTATGTAAGGCCCTTGAAAGAGCACTCATCGAATGCGGTCACTCATCGCTTTTCATACTCTCGCTGAAGCCCTTCCACCGAGAACATGTTCAGGCTCTGGGAATCTTGTTCACCTCCGTTGAAGTATGATCCTCATAGTACGAGTCAGATCTCACGTTTCTAACACATAGTTGGATATCAATAAATTTCAGTTTTCCGATGCCACAAGCTTCGGTCGCGCCGGATCGCTGTGTTATGCGGACGTTTTTGGTGAAAGTTTTGCGCAACAACTCTCTGCCTAATGAGCCATTCGATTGCAGAGTGTCCTCTTTGTGTCCATTGTATCCCTAATTGGACGTATATACCAACGAGAGGGGAAAGCTAGACATTATCGTAGGCCGAACATTTGATAGGTAGGAAAATCCTTCCGTTTCGTCTGTAATAGGTTTGATGTATGCAGCAAGAGTATCAACGCGTCGTACGCTTTCATGAATGGATTGGTCTGAGATACTCGTATTTTACTGGCTCTCAACTGCCATGGCGCACTTTCCTTGGCTTGCTCCTTTAAGCGATAGGGCCTTATAGCTTCATTTCGGGTACTTAAGACGTAGGGGTAGCTTATGTCTTAATGGACTTCACTCGGAAACCTACGACGTTCTTAAAGCTCTGCTTGCCGTTATGAATTCGATGGTCCTTTCAGATCCGGTAGAAGATGCTACAGAGAGCGATTTGCATTTGCGAGTTCTATCAAATCGAGGCACTATTCCTCATAGACATCGTCGTTTTCTTCTAGCAACGTACGTAACGGCCGTTATCCCCTCCCATATGTATCAATCTTAGATACCCTTGACGAGCGGGATTTGCCAGCAAGAGAGCATGGTTTAACTAGAGGTACGCATGATATCGTGAGTACAATTTGCTTAAATAGAGAGCCAGACGTAGCATGCAGCGTGATCTACACTTGTGCGCTTATGCGCGCTTATCTTCAACCCGAAACCTACGTACGTACAACACGTATGGAAGCTGCCAAGGGCTCTTTCCTAACACGGTACCTAATCCCCTCCGCCAGAGCAACCGTAGTACGCTCTTTCTCCATGTAACAGCCTTGCCATCTTGTATCTATTGCAACCCCTCGTCTCTTTGCTTACCCTTTGTGAACAAGCACTCGAAGCGGAATTTCCGAATTATCGGTCATTCAGTTCGTCAATCAATTCATCGACAACGCGTCGCTCTGTTCTCTGATACATTTAGTCTCTGGTGTGGACAGCACATCTCCATCCTGATCGAGGATCCGAATACGTCCTGATCGCGCTTCTCCGCACCCGGCTATAGGGATTTCGTATGCTTAAAATCTTGTCCATGGCTGGCTATTAATGACTCTCCTACCTATCTTCTTTGACGTCTGAACGCCTTTCGAATGGAATCGCCGCAAGATTCGATCCGGAGGGTGCTCTCTAAGAAGCCATCAGTCTGAATTCATTCACCAGATAAGCTGACCCGAGACTTCTATAATCAACGTCTCTTCACCAGCGAAAATTTGGCATCGTGTCCTGATCTGCTTAACAAGCTGAAGCCTGTGCTAGCGTGTATACGACTCCACAAGCGATCCCCAGCCCATACTATGCTGAAGAGACTGCACGACTGAGCGTAAGCTTCTTCATTGGCCATCGAGTCTGGCTGCGTCTTTTCCCGCTCGACGCGATACGCATATGTAAGTTCTGCCATTATCGCAGCTACCTAGCGTGAGGTTGGCGCTGATACCAACGAAGAAGAGGAAGGAGCATAAAAGCATCTTGGTCCTTATGTCAGCACGTGCCGTTACGTATTTGGAGACGAATTGACAACGTACCCTTGCATGATACGTATTGAATGATGGATCACAATCATTATCCACATCTGGTCCAGTGGTGTTGAACCGGCTGGCAAATGGACTGTACATCCAGCCGAGCTTGTCGTTGTTTACCGTGCAATAGTTGGGCACGGGACCGCAGACGCAGATACGAAGGTGGGAATTCAGGCTTTCCAAAATTATCAGCGACGGTCAATCAGGATTACGAGCATTTGACGAGCTACTCTGTAAATTTGGTCAGGAGATCGTGCGTTATATACTAGTCATGGCGCAAGCTATACAGGAACGACGAGTCAAGCTCCGTTTTCACTTGATAATAGGGCAGAGTGGCAATGTGGGGTATGAGACCACCGAACAGCTTGCGAAGCAAGTAGTGACCTCTATCTAAGCAGGACCATCAAATTTTACGCCTGTTGCTAGTACATAAAAGAGCCGCACACGAGAGAATTCAACGGGAATGGCGCCACGAATGGAGTGCGTTGCGCGGAGGCAAACATCTCCGAACGGCGGAGACGGCCTCCCGATGTCATATTACGCTTAGCGCGTATTATTTTGTACTTAAAGCGGCCTCACTGAGCGCTCATTTCTAGTTTAGACAATTACACATTCCTTGTCAGATTTCACATTTGGTAGCAACGCCTCCCGTTTTAAAACACCGAATTACTGACTGATACACAAACTCTAACGCGACCCTAGCGTCGCCCTCGAGAAGTGTTGTATTAATCTCGAGGGCGGCGACGAGAACCGATGCAATAAGTTGCTATTACTGACAGCGAGCTATAGAACGATAGACTCTATCGAATTCGATGGGAGTGCGAGTAACCCTAAAAGAATACCTTAAAGTGCGATAATTCGATCGGACCTCTAGAGTGTACGGTAAGAGTGCCGAGACTCGCTAAGGAATATAAAAATTTTGCTAAGACCCACCTTAGAGTTACTCTTATTCGACCGGAATTAATGAGGAATAGATTCTTTTACGAGATTTGAAACAATTTACTGGATAAGAGAGGTAGTGCGTAACTACCCCTTAAATATTACTAGCTGTGATTAGATAGGAAGCCTAATCACTCTAGCGGAGGTTAAACGGTATCTAATTGTATTTATCTCCCCCTTTATATAGGATAATTTAAGAATCGCAAGGAGTTAATCGATATAAGGGTGCTGTACGGGTGTTACGACCTGGCCGCTCTGCGACCACCCACATCACCACCTAAAAGAGAGGGAAGGTATGACGGATAGCACGTGACTTCCAAGAGAGGAAATACCTGGATAGATGGCTAGGTGGTGAGGCACCTTACCATCTTACCAACTAACCACACTATGTTTCCTGATACGGGAAGAGGGAACTACTATATAGATCACGAGTCTCCTATATTCATAACTCACGTAGTCAACTTAAGTACATAATCCGATACTTGATCGAGTTCCTACGAATCTCTGTTCTAGTTATACTATATCCCCTTTCCTTGAAAGACCCAACTCCGTAGGCCGTAACACCTTATCGTGGACGGTTTATGACACTTTAACTACCCTTAATAGGAATATAGGATACGAATTAGCTAATAACTAGCTCTCGCTCCACCTCACCAATAGATAAACTTTCTAAGGACTTTACCAGCCTTAACCTATTATTACGAAGTGTTGCTAGCACTAAGACCCCAGTACCTACAGTTATAGAAGCCGTAAAGGTTAAAGACGACGTTAAGGTTAACTTCTTTTATGGAGATAGGGCTAAGCTTAGGGCTTACCTAATCTAGGTGAAGTTGGCTTTCAACCTTAACCCTGCTAAGTTCCTAGATATGACTACTAAGGTTATCTATACTGCCACTTTCCTTCGAGGCTCGGCCTTTACTTAGTTTAAACCATATCTAACCTAACACCTTAGACTCGACGACCTTAAAGACGATAAAATAAAGAGCATCTTTAAGGACTTCGGTGAGTATAAGGATAAACTCAAGCAGGTGTTTAGAACTATAGACGAGGAACGAGCTGCCGTAAGAACTATTTACTAACTCAAGCAACGAGGCTCTACCGCTTAATACTGGTCTCAATTCCGACAGATCGCTGCTAGACTAGACTAGGACGACGAGGCCTATACTGCTGCTTTCTACAACGGGTTGAGTAACGCGGTTAAAGATAAGATAATACTAGCCTCACCAAAGGAATACAAGGATCTGGTAGACCAAGCTATCTTGCTCGATAATCGACTCTATAAACGCCGCATAGAAAAGAAGGGACTCTACGGAGGACCGCGATACATAGGCAATAAAAGTTAGAGACGCGACTACGGGGACCCTATAGACCTAGACTTAATGAAAGAAGGACGACCTTCAAAGTTAAACAAGTCCCGAACTAAGAAAGGACATAGCGGGAAAACCGAGAGAGAGAGACGTAGAAGGGAAAACCTGTGCTATAATTACGGAAAATCCGGATATCGGGCTAAGGAGTGTAATACCCAGCCACAAGGACTGCATATAATGAGTGATAATACAGCCGGTATAGTAGCGAAAAAGGCCGATACTATTATTAAGACCTATGAGACCCGAGGGGGTCCAGGCACAGCATAGGATAAGGGGCTAGGGGAACCTCGCAAGGAAGAGAATACCCTTAAAATAACCCGAGAGATGGTTATTAGAGAAAAACCAGCTATTAATAAACACATAGGACTATATTAGTCAGCTTGCTACGACGACTCTTGCCCTATCTACTACGAAGGAAAGGACGGAAGTAGGTGGTTTCCTTAAGAACCAAAGCGCAGGAGAAAAAATAGGAAGTAAAAGGGACACTAGGAAACCCTGGCCATAATAGAAGCCCAGGAAAACCCTAAAACTAATAAAGAGGTAGAAGAAGAAAGTGACTCCGACGAAGAAATTAAGTTCGTAACGATCCACGCCACGCTAGACTTCTTTATCATCATCACTCCTTATTAGGAAGCACAGCCATGTATAAGGGAGGACTACGGATAAAGCAGACAGTATACACATCCGATATTCAACCCATAAATACAACTAAAAGAATATCCACGCTTAATAAAACTACGGTTCTATAGGAAAGCAGAATACCCGCATTCTAGTAACCCTTATATGCACTAAGGAAATGACTATAAAGTGGAAGAGATAGAGCTACCCGAGAAAGTAAGACAAGCGATATAGGTAGGACAAGAATACGAGGTGTAAGACCTATACCTTAGCACCTTAGTCGCTATACTCGACGAAAGGGGACATACCGAATACCTGTCAGGAAATTTTAAGTGCGACGATGTTAATTATCCAGACTACTACTCGACTCATTACCATCGCTTTAACGTTAACCCCAGACACCCCTACTTCGGAATCCCACTAGAACTCCACAACCAGCTCATAGAATAAGGACACACCTGTAGCAGGATAGATTATTAGGAACTAAAGACGCATATCCACTTTGCAAAAAACGAATAAAGAACAGCTGCTAGAGGCACAACTATTCTCTAGCAACGCCTCAAGAGTTAAATGCACTGAGCACTAGCCCTACGACTCACCTGGTCCTTACGGCTAAACTAGAGGGAGAGTTAGTAAAGGTAATAGTGGACTCCGGAGCAAATCACAGCTACGTGTCCGTGCAGACGGGACAAAAGCTAGCAAAGTTTAAGAGAAGGAAAGACCGACCGTATCCGCTAATAGTGGTAGATAGGACACCTATCGATCACGAAGACGGTTAGATTAGAAATAAGCTACGAGAGGTACGACTTAATATCAGGGACCACGAAGAAACAATATTACTGGATATTACTAGTATTAAGTACGATGTCATCCTAGGGATGAAATAGCTAGGATAACACAACCCCGAGATAGATTAGAAGGCGCGAATTCTTAAATTTCCTAATTGCAGTTACGGGAACGCGGAAGGCCGATCACCTTCAAATGTATCATTCGCTAAGGCGATTTAGGTGCGACCGCAGGGCCGGATGCTAGCTAGTACTAGCGAAGAGCTACCCTCGGAATATTAAGATTTTAAGGATCTATTTAAGGAGAGAGAAGGAGAG